>JAUUDZ010438811.1:0-13248 GCA_032361705.1 Panulirus versicolor
TCTTTCAAACTATTCGCCATTTCCCGCGTTAGCAAGGTAGCGTTAAGAACAGAGGACTGGGCCTCTGAGGGAATATCACTGAGTATTATATTTAATCAAACCAACTATAAGACAGACACAAGGCAATCATATCATAAATATTGTACTCTTTTGACATGTTATAACAATTTCCATAAATTTGTAATCAAAATTGTTACCAAGGATCATCATGTGACATGAACCTCCTTTTCTTTGCTGTGTTCATGAAGGGACGAAGGATAAACTCTGTATCTGCTGCTCCATCCTGGTCTAATGTTCCCATTATAATGCGATACACTGAAAAAAGTAATGAGGATGACATAAATTCACCAAGTTGCATTAATACATAGAGCCAGGCTCCTTATAACTAATACTTAAGATTTCATATCTGTCTGCACAATGAAAATTTCCATATCATATTTCAACGATTTAGTAAAAAAAAAAAAATCTGTTAATAAATCAACAGAGAATTAACTGATGTTCTTTCTGCAAGAATGATGTGACTGCTTTATTCAATCAACAGTCCATCCAATGCGCTGGATCTACCAATGTCTTATTTAAGCACTACTGTTTAGTCTGATGCTTGAAGGTGGTGACATCAAAAGAAAAATGCAGGCACAATTTGACTTGAGAATAGTTAAAAATGTATGTCATACACTTCAAAACATTTTATCTTAATTTGTATCACAAAGACAAGAAATAACGAACATTTCATACTAAAGCGTGGACCTATCTCTTTTAGAGTGTAATCTTTACCGCCCTCATCTTTCTTGAATGTGTGTTGTCTGAAGAGGATCCAGTCATCCAAGTTAATGAATGAAACAGTTCGCTGGCTGTTATCCCTGGGAACTGGAAACAGGTATTTGAGGATGTTGCAAGTCTGAAATAAAAAAAGGATTTGAATGAATCATCAATTCTTTCGAATAAAAATTTGTCTAAACTCACAACAAAGCTTTATATTTAAAACCAAAATTAGGTACAGTATGACTTAGGAGCAGTACAATGCCATAACTGGTTTTGAAGATAATAGTTCATATCAAGGCTGCCTCCTCTCCTTTTAATGTATTTTTTTTTTTTATACTTAATCGCTGTTTCTTGCATCAGTGAGGTAGTGCAAGGAAAGAGATGAAGAATGGCCCAACCCCTCATATACACATATATATATATACACATACACGCACATTCCAACGTATACATACATATACATATATACACAAGCACATATTCATACTTGCTGCCTTCATCTATTCCTGTCGCATAATCCTCACTTAATTGTCTCCTGCAGAATCTTAAATACCAATAAAAATTTTCAAAACATTATTTACTATTGTAAACACAGTAAAAGAATGAATGAGACAAGATATCAAATGTTAACATAAGATAAAAAAATCTTTTCACTTTTTCATACACTCCCACATTTGCAAAGTAGTGCCAGGAACAGAATAAATAGCCTCATTTGCTCACATACTTTCTATACCTAGCTCCCTTTATCTTTTAGCAAGGTACCACCACAAAAAATTGAACTGTACCTTCATTTGTCCACATTTAGACTTCTTCTTTCAAATATAATGAGCTGAAACCAGAAACTACCATCCACAACCTAGCCCTAAAGATTACACTATGGTTTTCCTGTACAATTCTCAAAACATAACTCCCTACCCTAAATTTGACCTGAATACACAGCTGTTTCCAGATATTCCTATGGAATGATATCCCTCTGCTGTACCAATTTCATTAAGGTCTGAGTACTTCATTACAATCTTGGATTGCCACTGAAAATTCTTGAACTTGAGTCATCACTGACACTAGGTTTCTTAAAATCAGAAGAAGATTCTTTTCTGCCAAACCCTCTTTTCTCCTTTGCCTAAAAATGCTGCTAATGTAACTAGTAAGTCCAATATTGGTAAAAAATTATACTAAAAGCAATAAAACTAATCTTTCTTACATACAGTGCTTGCATATTTCAAGGAAGAATTCCTTACCCTGGTTCCCAGTGAAGTTTTAAAGTTATGAAAGATGAGATGTGGGTATTGCTCAGACATGGTACCAATGTCTGGAATGTCATGGCGCATCACAACATCTGCCAGGGTGAAATATGCTGTTGGGCCATTGGGAAGGTGACTAATCACCATTGCATCTGGATTACCTCTGAAAAAAAAAAATTAGCATCTAGTGCTGAATTCATGAACGAAAAGAGAAAGTAGATGTTAGAGTGTATATTTCACAAACAGCAGCTCCTTTTTAAGTAAAAAAACAACTCTGATAATGATTCATAGATATGAGAACAACTGTTATGAGTGTAAAGATGCAGGTTTGGATATCTAAAAATTCTCTACTCTTCAGGTGTCCTGTGAGCATCAGTGGTTCTCAAGAAAAACTTGGGTTAGAACCTTCTAACTGTCTATCTTTCCAGTGGAGAATCAATGGCTTTCCCCAAACACCACCATCCTCCTAACTTATGTACTTGCTGCTTGGTTGTTTTGGGACTGCTCTCATCCAATTAGAGACTGCCACAGAGGTGATGTCATCAACCCACTCATTATTCCTTGCTGTTAGCAGCTAAGAATTTGTACATCATGGGCATCAACCCACAAGTGGTCATAGATGGTACAAAGAAATGTCTTTCGAAAGAGAGGGTAGAGATGAAAGGCAAGGCAAAGATACAAGGAAAAAGCGTTTGTGGGACTGTCTTTAAAGAATTTTTTTTTTCAATTTCAAAACTTACACTTATCTCTGCAGTGGTTTTTCTTGAGAGCATGAAAGCATATTCATTAAAAAAAAATGGGTTTAGAGAAAAACTTCTAGATGGGAAGAATAAACCTAAAAATGGAAATAAATACTGTAACTTCATGGGTAAACCAGGGGTACACAAGAATCTGTCTCTCATAAGGGAGGAATCCCCTAAGTCATACAGTGCAGGTTCACAAAGTCTAGGAGAAGATACAATCTGAAGATGGAAAGGTGGTACATATGTGCCAAAGATCCCTTTTATTGATTTGTCCAGCAAAACATTCCTAAGTAATGTTAAGGTACAAACTATTTTTTTAACATCCTATACTCTTATCATATAGCCCAAATCATGCTAACAGAAAGTTCCTTAAGCCATCTAGAGATATTCTTCACCATGGGGTGATGCAAGATTCCATGCTCCGCAATTAAATGCTTTCCTCAATAAATTTCTAGAGAAGTCTAAAAGTCTCCAAGAGATTTAACATAGTATTAGGCATAAAGCCTTTTTATGAGTCTTTTAAGAGGTGATGATACCAGGGTAATTTCTAAATCTGGCAGTTTCATCTTTGCCAGAAATCTGAAATTTGGGTTTATACTAATTCATAGAAAGTTTTTAATCAAAGAAATGATAAGCCTTGAGTCTAGATTAGTATGTAATGCACCAACTCCCCTTCTACAACACATAATTATTTGGAAAAAGATTTTTCACATGAAAACAATGAGACTAAAATAGATTTGACAATGAGAGACTAAAATAAACTCATAATATGAGAAAAGTGAATAGTCTAAAACTTTAGAAAGCTCCTACTTAGGTTGCAGTGAATAAGCAACTGGTTTCAGAAATTAAGATTGGAGAAGTGTATCCCAAACTGGGCCCAACAGATTAATAACAAAACCTACAGACAGGGGTTGTTGAGCACTCTAAGACAAGGCATCAATATTACAAGCTTTATTCTTGCCATGAAAAAAGCTTGAGAACTACAAACAAATGGCTTTAGTAATGTGCAAGATGTACAATTCCTCAAGGAAGGACTGAAAAACATTCCAGACCAATAAGGGGCTAGAAAACTATGTAAAAAGGACAAAAGCTATGTAAAAAGGTCAACTGTTAAAAGTTCTCCAAATCTCTGCCTGAAGAATTCAGAATCTAGGACTGAGGTGAACTGATCTAAATCTAGATTTGAGAGTAATTATTCCAGTTGACACTACAGACAATATCATCATAAAACTCCACTTGCCTGAGAAAAATCTGTCCTGCAGGTAAAAAGAATACATAATTACCATTGAGTATCAGCAATTTTCAACAATAAAATATAGGTTTTACCAACAGCTGATCCTAGTTACAATAGGACTTACAGTGCCCACAAAAATAGCTTGTCCACAATAAACCTTAACTGTGTATCATCTTACAAAAAAAAATGGGTGGGGCAGAAGTTGTTTTGAAGGCACTGTACAGTATGCATAACTTTAAAACTGACCTGGTTTCATGTAAAATAATGATGTCTGTGATTTCATTAGCACGACATGCAAGTGTCAACTGTTTGCTTTCAAAGTTCCCTCGATTCAAACGCTGGGAGTTGGGAAATAGAAGCTTTATCTCCTGTTGAAAAGAAAAAGGTCATATACAATAATGTAGAAGTGGTAAAAAAAAAATTATAATCACTGCCTTATCAAATACAATGTTAGCTTTCACAGGTTATGTATAATACTAATAAGGCTAAATTTTGGGATTAAGATACAGCATCAAAACATCTTTTAACATTATAAACATTAAGCTGAGGTATAACTACATAACCCTGTATATGACCAATGTATAGATATGAAAAAAAATGTAAACGGAGGAAAAATGTGCAGCAAAACTCATCTACTCCCACTCATCTCACTCAAAATATTCTTCCTTCCTCATTTATACCCATTAACTTTTACACCACCTAAATATTCCATGATACCATATCCCTGTTTTCCTCATTCCTCACTACACTTTCCTAAAATCTAAATCTACTTTTTTGAGTATCTGTCCAACCTTTGCAAATTGCTTCAGTTTAGATGATGGGTCCCGAGAAGTGGTGATGACAACTCTGGGATCCTCCACACCTGCCCATCGGTATTCATCATCAATATTAGTTGAACCACCTGCAGCTTCTCCACCCAGTTCAACAGCCAGTTGAGGACCTGGGTCATCCCAGTCACCACTAGCCATAAGACCTAAAGCCTTCTCTTGCAAGGCAGTGGGGATTTCTTTGCCCTCTGTAAGTATTGATCACAAATAAAGTACAAAATAAGATTATCTGCTACTACAGCAATGCAAATTTGCAAAGCTTTATTGCCCACTGTTAACAGTCAAATACACTATCAGAGTAATAATGAAGAAAAGAGAGAAAATAGGAAGAAGTTATAAACACATTTCTATGAAAACGGGATGTTCTGGAGTGGAATAATGAAAAGGTAAAACGTAAGTTAGGAAAATTTATCAACTTCACTCTATAATAAGAAAATTCATCAACCTCACCTTTTTTTTATAATCATATCCAGATCAATCATTTTCATTTTGATGTTGCAGGGGATAAAATTTATTTGTGGTAGAAATTAAATTAAAATAAAAGAAGTCTCAAAAAGTCTTCGTATGTTAAGCTTGGGTAAAATAAAGTACCGACCCCAGCTAGGCTCATAGGCCTATGTGTGAGGGCCATGTCCTGGACATAAACACCCCTGCTGGGGAAACTCCATCCGAATTACAAGTTGTTGGCTGGCTAGGCCTGTCACAGCTGTACACTTTACCCCAAACAAAGTTGGTACCCATTTATCTACCAACTAGAGGAAGGCTGAACTGCTGGGTGAGCTGTGTGCTGTCTGCCTGCACTAGGGATCAAACATGGGCCAGTAGATCAGCAGTCATCAGCACTAACCACAACATCGCTTAGGTGCTTTTTGTTAAAATCCACAATAATGAGTGACTGATAAATCTTCACTAAGACCTATGACATGTCACCTGTAACTCTCTAGAAGAACAAAAGCCATGGCTTGAGTACCATTTGGTACAAGTTTCTATGATGAACAAATATATTGAAATTCTTGTACAGCATACAAATTATGCATAACAAAATATTTTTTTTTTTTTATCATTTTCCAAAAGTAGGAACAGAGAAGGGGGCCAAATGAGGATATTCCCTCAAAGGCTAAGTTCCTCTGTTCTTAACGCTACCTCGCTAATGCGGGAAATGGCGAATAGTATGAAAGAAAGAAAGAAAAGATATTGTAACCACCAGAATATGCCTAGGATACAAGTACAAGTGGCAAATCATAAGCAACCATGATCCTGAACATTCCAAATGGTGACTCTATTCTGGACTTTGATGAACAAAAACTACAACAGTATATTTGTGAATCTTCCAAAATCAGTGATTTTTGACCTCCAGGCTTACAGTTTCAACAGCTTTGTGATTACTTTATTCATAGTAATATCCTTAAAGATATTCTAATGCTATATCTAAAATTCAACATGCCTTGAGCTATGTAAATAAATATGTAATCATGCCCAGTACAAGCATATTCTGTGATTACATGTTCCAGTGTATAATGTACCCTGACCCTCTTTGTATTACTGTGAAAGTTAACGTGTCCAATACCAATATATTCTGTAACTGTATGCCTAACATGTAATGTACCTTTGGCCTCATATGCTGTTATCAATGCTAATGAGTTAATGACTGTCTGCTACAATGTATCCTGTTCCAAATACACAACTCAGTGTACAAAATTATTTGTATGTGAATACACTGCAATTCGAATGCTAACGAGATGTTCTGTATATGTATGCCATTTTCAAACTTATTTTGTATTACACAGATATTGTTGCCTATGTTCATGTCAGCATCATTTACTATCCTGTAACTATATAGCATGTATTTGGTGCATCCTAGACCTCCCTAACCCCCAGATGGGAGGGGGACCCTTTGGGTTTCTGGGCTACACACAGGCCCACCTGTCACCCTCTATACACTGTACACTCTATACATGCCCCATCTATCCATAGATATGTGCCCTTCACCCATACTCTCATTAAAACACTCTGTCTATGCAAAAGTAGACAATTAATATATCAAAACTTAAAAAACTGTTATAGACTGATTGAAAACTGATGTGTACTTCTCCCCAAGCTAGATTAAAGAAATCTTTCCCTTTTACTATTTCCTCTGTGTGTGGAAGTCTTTCCACTTAAACATCATCTACAATCAGTCAATACTCTAGCAAACCTAGCCTACCTGCATCCAAGGTTCTTTTACAATCTTTCTAATTTGTGATGATATATTCAGCCATAATCAATATTTCTTTACACATACAATGATATTTTTCGACATATATATGTTTGAATATGATTATTCTATATCATTTACACGATACACTAAATGGAGGACAATGGATATTTTGTGATGAGTCATAGTCAGCTTCTAAGCCACCATGCACACACATACACCAACTGAAAAAGAGAATGAAAAACATCTCGCACATCATTTAAAAAAACTGATAAATCAATGGATTTTTGTAGATTTTCACAAGCCATAACAAAGTATTCATCATTGGGTCATCTATGTAAATACTTTAGGCAATGAGAGGTTTGTCATCAGTTCATGAAAATGTTAAGCATCACCTCTGGTCTTACAAAAAGAGTAGATTTATATCACTGTTTTGGCTATTCCTACTCATACCAATCATGTTTTACTTCATTCTACTGGGGCCAAGTTCTGAAAATATATGACAATACTTCTCCATTGGGGCTTGCATTTAAAGAGTATTTCCTGAAAATTTAGCTATGAAAGATGAAAAACCATTTGTCTTCCAAATGCAAAGCCATAAGAGCACCTGTATGAGGACTTGTTCAGTAGAGGTTACAAAATAACTTTACCAAAAAATGAAGTGTATTATTTGGATTCATAACTGTCAACCATCATATATCACATGAGGCCAGCAGGGACTTTACTTAATTAAGCCTATGACTTTCTTGCACCAAGCACTGAGTTACCACCTTCTTTCACTACTTAAGCCTCCGGCTGCTAATGTCAAGAATCAAGAAATGGTTTTATGAAAAGGAAAGAGGGAAGGGAGGGAGAATAAACTGATGTTCACAGAGATCTGCTTATAATACAAAAATGATTTTCATCCTTTAAACCTAAATTTCTCATCTACAGATTCAGCCTATACACATCTGACAGATAGCACATATCTCTGAATCTAAGGCATTTCAATGTGGAGAACTGAAAAAATAAACTAAGAAGAAAAGTTTGATAAAAAGTATAAAATGCTCAGCAACATCATACATTCTTTTGGCATATGTACTGTAATATATAATCGAGTTTCCTTGAAAAGGATTAAGGTTTGTGTAACATAAACAGAGAATGAAAAAAGTCAATTAAAAGCTCATAGTAGTACTCAGTGTGAATACCTTGGAGATATGCTTTAATTTTATCTTTCCTCTGATGTTTGACAGCATGGCAATCTTGTATGCTTTTCCTGTAAAGATATTCTCTATGAAGCCTAGCTTATATATTATAATATACAATCAAGTTTCCTTGAAAGGGACTAAGGTTTGTGAAACATGAATGGAAAAAAAAAGTCAATTAAAAACTAATAGTAATACTCAGTGTGAATACCTTGTAGAGATGCTTTGATTTTATCTTTATTTAGCTGGATGGCGGCATGGCGATCTTGTATGCTTTTCCTATAAAGATATTCTCTACGAAGCCTGGCTTGTCTTCGAAGACTAAATTCACTCTGCATGAAATAAAAGCAATAATGTAATCAAAAGTAAGTACACTTGAAAATAGAAATACTAATATTTTAATATCTCATATCAAATTTAGCTCAGTAACTGCAGCCCTTGACAAAACAAGATCTACTGTAACAAAAATATACATAAAGTAAATTTGGCGGATGGCAAAAATTTAACAGAACCTGTAAAAACCTTGCAAGAAATCAACAGAACCTATAAAAACCTCATCTAAGCTCCCTAACAGTCAAAATTTTATAATTCACAGTCTATCTTAATGTTCAATATTCTAGCGGCAATATTCCAGTGAAACCCATGAATTAGTATCATGCAAATGACATCAGCTGTCAACAAACAGCTGACACAGTGAGTGACATGTGATAGCAGCACATAGATCTAACCTTGGTATATTTCCATCAAACACACACTTCAAAAATAAGGCAAGGTTTTAAAGGTTTTCCTTTTTTTCACAAGGGTTTTAATCCTATGTTAGCCCCATATTTTCCCAACTATACATAGCCCTCACTACAAGCATCTTATCTTAATAAAAAACACTGGTCAAATTCATGCAATACAAGTGTTACTGTATTCGATAAATTCTAGACTATCACTGCAGAGGAAAAAATCACTTAAAATCTAGAGATAAAACAAAATTTTGCCGATATGCGTGATAGGTGGTGCCCAGGTGGTTCCCACAAACATGCTACCTAACCAAATAACATTCATCACATCATGCACATCTACTCATAAATAATTCTCCACAATAAATCCTAATATTGGGTACGAGATTCTGTTCGACTGTATAGTTAATAAGGTGGTGGAACAAGTTATCCGTTGATCTTGTATTCTTCTTCAACAATCAAAATAATATAAACATGCATACTTAAACTATATATTACATTTCACACCTTCTGTACATCGTGACATACCAAAAACCCGCGATGAATACAATGTGTTAAGTACATGGGATAAAATAATTAAATTGTGAAACATGAATGGAAAGCAAACATAAACACCAAGCAATATTTTCGTTATTTAGTACGATATGGACACATTGGACTTACCTATTATGGCCAGGTATAAACTACATTACGATTATGCGTTTAAACTAACCAACAAAACAGTAATATTTACCATTTTTTTATCTGTAGACCATATAACAAGTTGGTCGCCGGATGCACGTGTCTTGTATCTGAACCAAGTTGGCCTTTAGTTCCTTATGCATGTGGTAACACAGTTTATGACACGTCACTAAAGAGTTAATGCAAGTAATTGAGTTCAGACTCATTGAAATTAGAAAAGATGGACACAGGTCACTTGGATTAGATTAGGTCACGGTACTCTTGATAAAGGCTAGTAATATTGACTGATAGTTATAACTAGCCTAACATAGAACCAAGCATTGTTTACATACTCTCGCCTCAGTGGCTCAGTAGTATATTTCTAGGGATGTTCCATGAAAAAGGACTGGTGATCGGGAATACCTTGCTTAAAAGGAGGGACATACACAAGTATACACATGTAAGTAAGAAAGATGGTCAAAATACATTATTGAATCACTTCGTAATTGATAGGAGTGTAAAAGAGAGACCAGTGTGAATGTGCTGAGAGGGATAGTTGGTGCCAGAGTTGTTTGACACTTCCATGTGTGGAGGCTACGGTAAAGAATTATAGAGATTTTCGGTAGAGAGGAAACATTTTCGGTGAGAAGAGTGGTGAGAGTAAGTGAACTTGGAAAAAGGACTTATGAAGAAATACCAGGAGAAATTGAGTGTAGAATGGCAAAAGGTGATAGAAAATGAAGCTATAGGAATGGATGAGTAATGGGGAGGGTATTTAGGAGAGCAGTGCTGGAATGTGCAAAAGATGTATGTGGTATGCAAAAGGTGGGAGATGGACAGCCTAGAAAGAGGAATGAATGTTGGGATGAAGTAAAGTTGTTAGTGAAAGAGGAAAGAGGGGAGGCATTTTGGTGGTACTTAAAGGAGTGCAAATAGTTGGAAGATGCACAAGAGAAAGCGGCAAGAGGTCAAGTGGAAGGTGCAGAGATTGAAAGATAGGCAAATGAGAGTTGGAGTGAGCGGGTGTCATTGAACTTTAGGGGAAATAAGGTGTTTTGGAAAAGGTTAATAATGTGCGAAAAGCAAGAGAATTAATGAGAACATCGTTGAAGGGGATAATAGAAGGTGGAAACAAGTGTTGATGAAGTGAGGTTATGGAATAAGTATTTTGAAGGACAATTTAATGTTTGATAACATGGTGGCAGATGTAGGGTGTATGGGTCGGGGTGGTTTTAAGAGAGGAGGCTGTGAAAACATTACGTAAGATGAAATTTGGCAAGGTGGATGGTATTGCAGTTGAATTTCTTAAGATGGAGATGTCTGTATTACTGATTGGTTAATTGGGATTTTTAATGTATGTTTGGATCAAGGTGAGGTGCCTGAGGATTGGCAGAATTCATGTATAGTGCCATTATGTAAAGGCAAGGGAGATTAATGTGTGTTCAAACTACAGAGGTATAAATGTGATAAGTGTGTTGTGTACATGGTAAGTTGCATAGAAGAATGGTGGCTGAATGGGTGAAGGCACACACAAAGCATCAGGTTGGGGAGAATAGTGTGGTTTCAGAAGTAGTAGAGGATTTGTATTGGCATTTATGGATCTGGGAAAAGCATATGATAGAGAGGCCATTTGGAAGGCCTTAAAAATATTTGGTGTGGGAGGAAAGCTGCTAGAAGCAGTGAAAGTTTTTTATCTAGGGTGTAAGGCAAGTGAGTAGAGAGGAGAATGAATTGTTACCCTGAGGTAGGGGTGTGTGATGCTACCTTGGCCGTTTAATTTGTTTATTGATGGGGTGTTGGAGAGAAGGGCAAGTGCATATGCAGTGTAGGGGATTTGAGGGCCTTCGAAGTGTCAAGTTTTTTGCTGATATGGCACAAGTGGCAGATTCGAGTGGTTTTTTGGAAGTGTGAAAGAAGGAAGCCAAGACAAATTGTGAATGAAAAGGATTTATTTGCTCTCTGGCATTTTCGCTTCTAAACGAATCAAATCAGATAGGTCATCATATTCTAGTTTATTCCTCTACCATGCTGATGGCAAATTTTATTATGCTTTCTGCGATTGATTAAGCATTCTTCCATTTAAACGTTTTTAACCAATCTGGTCTTTAACACAGTCTTCCTTTTCAAATTTCTACAATTCCATCTTGTACAAAACTGTAGACCTTCCATCATATAGCCAAAGACTATTAGCGAATACAAATTAATGCTTAGAAAATTACTACCTAATGTCAATAATATAAAAGCAGTTTAGATTGAATGTCTGTATCCCTATGTATGATGAAAAACAGCATGGATTGCTTATTTTCAAACTTTATCGCTGGACAATCGTGTAAAAACAAAAGTAAAGTTATCCTAGTCCTCTCTTTTGATGGTTGTAGAATTTTAAATGTTTATGATATAAACTTACAGTATATGATAAGGTCATCATAATCTCTGTATATCAATGTTTTGGATTTTTGGCACATTTCTGCCTATTCTTTTTGTACATACCTCACAAGTACTCCCTTTTCATTTCCCACATTTCCTTGGAGAAACTTAGATGTATGGCACATGTATGGAGAAAGTTAGTTGTATGGCAGTGTATATCTGGAGAATGTGTCATAGGGTTAATAAAAAGGCTTAAAATATATGAAAAATGTAAGCTACATGACCAAGGTGAAATGGTAAGGGGCGAATGCAATGGAAAATAAACAAAAGCTGTAATCGAAGACATGCAAAATATGTTTTGTTGTAGCATGAATTCAAGAA
Organism: Panulirus versicolor; assembly: GCA_032361705.1. Classification (NCBI taxonomy): domain Eukaryota; kingdom Metazoa; phylum Arthropoda; class Malacostraca; order Decapoda; family Palinuridae; genus Panulirus; species Panulirus versicolor. The sequence goes on from JAUUDZ010438811.1 coordinate 12,322, forward strand.
CAGATTTTCAACTAATAATTCAAATAGTTCAAAACAGGCATAAACGTAAAGGCTTTACTCTCGTGTTAAAATACTCAACAGAGACAGGATCATAGGACATTGAAATGTTTCATACTTATATATGTATATTTTTTTTTCCGTAAGGACAAAATGAAGTTAATGAAATCATGAGAAATGAACTAATTCAGTCACTTTTGCCATGATAACGAAATAAATCAATACCTGATAACAGAATAATTCAACTAATGCAAAATATATGATACTGGCAAAAAGATTTTTTCTATAAATACTGCTTCAACCTGAAACAGATTACGGTATCCATATTATTCAAAACAATTAACTACATCTCACCAAAGCATCTGAATACTGCTCTCCAGCACGTCTATGTGCAACTGGCCAAGCAGCAACTGATAATATGACTGGTGTCAATAAATGCACTTAAAGAAGAATTGTACCGACTTAATTAAGGTAATATGACAATAAGTGAATTTGGGAATTCGTGTACAATAGTGAATTGGCTCTCCTTTTTTTTGATGATACTGTATATGAGTAACTGTCAACAGAAACAAATAAAAGAATGTCTTTTTATGCAGGGCTAGTTGAACTGTTGGTTTTCTTTGTTACTTCTTAAAGGATGACACCACATCCACCACGGTGTTGTGAAGACTGTCCAACTGAAACAGATTAAAAAAAACATATGTATACTTCTGAGGTTATATAGAGATATCACAACTAAAGCATAGGAAACCAAGAAATACGGTAAAAACATAACATGCATCAGTTACACACAAGGGTAAAAACTAAGGAAGGCAGAAAGTTCTGGTTGCATCTATAAAGTGCCATGTAGAACTTGTGATAAGTTTTATGTTGGGCAGACTGGTAAGGATCTTTCTGTTAGACTTAAGCAACATGAATATAGTATAAGAA
>JAUUDZ010438822.1:0-24757 GCA_032361705.1 Panulirus versicolor
GTGTGGTTCGTCATTGCTTCTATCGTAGAGTGTTGTGTTATCTGCCCCTGCCTCTGTCAAGGGGTGTGGTGTGATCCATCCCTGCCTTCATCATAGAATGTGCTGTGATCCGTCCCTGACTCTCTCGTGGAGAATGTTGTGATCCGTCCCTGCCTACCTCGTAAAGTGTGATGTGGTCCGTCCCTGCTGCTATCTTGGACTGATATGTAATCCGTCCCTGCCTCTATCCTCGACTTTAGTGCGATCCTCCCCTGCCTATTTCGTGGATTGTGTTTCGCCCCGTCCCTGTGTCATTCGTAAAATGTGTTGGAATCGGTCCTTGCCTATCTCGTGAAGTGTGTTGTGATCCTTCCCTCCCTCTATCGTGGATTGTGGTGTAATCCGCCCCTGTCGTATATCGTGGAGTGTGGTGTGATCAGTCTATACCTCTCTCATGAAGAGTATTGTGATTTGTCCCTGCCACTATCGTGAAGTGTGGTATGATCCGTCCCTGCCTCTATCGTAGCGTGTATCGTGATCCGTCCCTGCCTCTATCGTAGAGTGTGTTGTGATCCATCCCTTCCTATATCGTGGAGTGTGGTGTCATCCATCCGTGCTTCTATCTTGGAATGTGTTATGTTAGGCCCCTGCCTCTACCGTGGAGTGTGGTGTGATCCGTCCCTTCCCCTATCGCGAATTATGATGTGATCCATCTCTACCTCTATCGTGGAGTGTTGTAGGATCCATACCTGCCTCTATCGTGGAGTGTATCGTGATTCGTTCCTGCCTCCATCGCAGTGTGTTATGTCCCTACCCCTCACCCCACCCAAACTCACCCCTGCTTTTATCGTTGAGTTTGGTGTGATCCGAACTTTCTCCATCGTACAGTTTCGTGTGATCCATCCGTGCATTTATCACAGAGTGTAGTGTGATCCGCCCCTGCCTCTATAGCATAGTGTGGTAGGATCGACCCTTACCCCATAGTTTAATGTGCTGTGATGTACCCTCCCTCTAAATTGGAGTGTGATGTGATCTGTTTTTGCGTCTATCATGTAGTGTTATCTAATTCGTCCCTGCCTCTATCGTGGAGTTTGGTGTGATATGTCCCTCTCTCTATCGTAAGCTGTGGCGTGATCCACCCTGCTACTATTTTAAAGTTTTGCGTGTGATGTGATCTGTCCCTGCCGCTTTCGTGGAGTGTGGTTTGATTCGCCCCTGTCTCTATCGTGGAGTGTTGTGTGAACGGTGCTTGCCTTGATCCTGGAGTATGGTGTGATGTGTCCATACCTCAATCTTGTAGTATAGTGTGATCTGTTCCTGCCTTAATCTTGGAGTGTGGTGTAATGCGTCCCTCCCTCTCCCGTGGTGTATGCTGTGATCCGTCCTGGCCTCTTTCCTGGAGTGTCGTCTGACTTTTCCCTGCCTCCATCGTAGAGTGTGCTGTGATCCCACCCTGTCTTTATCATGGAGTGTTGTGTAATCTGCCCTTGCCTTTATCCTGGAGCATATTGTGATGCGTCCCCACCTGTAACGTGGAATGAGGTGTGATCCGTCCCTTCCTTTATCCTAGAGTATTGTGTAATCTGTCCCTGCCTATATCGTAGAGTGTAGTGTGATCTGCTCCTGCCTTTATCGTGGAGTGTGGTGTGATCCGCGTCTGCCTCTATTGTGGAGTGTGGTGGGATGGGTCCCAGTCTCTTTCGTTCACTTTGGTGTCAGAGGCCCCTGCCTCGATCATGCAGTTTGGTATGATGCGACCTTGCATTCATCATAGAGTCTGATGTCATCCACCACTGCCTATACAGTGGAGTGTGTAGTGATCCTACCATGCATTTATCATAGACTAGGGTGTGCTCTGGCCCTGCCTCCTTCGTGGAGTCTGTTGTGATCCATCCCTGCCTCTATCGTGGAGTGTCATTTAATCCATCCCTGGCCGCCATCATGGAATGTGTTGTGATCCCTCCCTCCCTCTATTGTAGAGTGTGTTGTGATCCATTCCTGCCTCTTACATAGAATGTAGTGTGATCCATCCCTGCCTCTATCGTGGAGTGTATGTGATCCGTGGAGTATGATAAGATCTGCTCCTGCATTTATCATTGAATGTGGGTATGATCCGCAACCTGCCTCTGTAGTGGATTGTGGTGGGATCCACCTTTTCCTGTATCATGGAGTTTGGCATGATCTAGCCCTGTCTCTTTCGGGGAGTGTGGTTTGATCCGTCACTGCTTCTATCGTGAAGTATGGTGTGATTCGTTCCTGCCTCTATCTTGGAGTGTATTGTTATCCGTCTCTGCCTATCTCATGAAGTGTTATGTGATCCATCCCTGCCTCTATCGTGAAGTGTGTTGTGATCGGTCACTGCGTGTATCGTGGAGTGTAGTTTGATCCACCCCAGCCTCTATCATGGAGCCAGAGTTGATCTGTCACCGCCTTCATTGTGGAGTGTAGTCTGATCCGTCCCTGTCTTGTGAAGTGTGGTGTCATTCATCCCTGTCTCTTTCCTGGAGTGTAGTGTGATCCGTCCCTCCCTCTACCATCTATTGTGCTGTGATTCGCCCCTGCCTCACCAGCGAAGTGTAGTGTAATCCTACCCTACTGCCATCGTGAAGTGAAGTGTAATCTATTCTTACTTTTAACTTGGTGTATGTTGTGATATGTCACTGCCTCTATCGAGGATTGTTGTGTGATCCATCCTTCCCTTTGTCGAGGAATGTGTTGTGATCCGTCCCTGACTCTCCCTCAAAGTGTAGTGTGATCCATCCCTGCCTCTATCGTTGAGTGTGGTGTGATCCGCTGATGCTACTTTTGTGGAGTTTGGTGTGATCTGTCCCTGCTTCTATCGTGGAATGTGGTGTGATTTGTATCTGCCTCCATCCTGGAGTGTGATGGAATCTACCCTTACCTTTATCTACCTTTGCCTTTGTCTGGTGTGATCCGTCCCTGCTTGTATCGTGGAGTGTGGTTTGACCCGTCCCTACCTCTAACTTGAAATATGGTATGATCCGTCCCTGCCTCTATCGTGAAGTGAGGTATAATCCGTCCTTGCCTTTATCGTGAAATATGGTGTGTTATGCCCCTACTTCATAGGGGAGTGTAGTGTGACCCATCCCTGCCTTTATCCTCAAGAATGGTGTGACCCGTCCCTGCCTCTATCCTCGAGTTTGGTGTGATCTTTCCCTGCCTCAATCGTGGAGTGTGGTGTGATGTGCTCCTGCCTTTATCATGGAGCGTGGTGTGATTATTCCATGATTCTATAGTGAAGTGTATTTTGATCCGTCCCCACCTTTATCGTGGAGCGTGGTGTGATCCCTCCCTGCCTCTATCGTGGAGTTTGATGTGATCTGCCACTGCATTTGTCATAGAGTGCCGTGTAATCCACCCTTGCCTCTGTAGTGGAGTGTAGTTGGATGTACTTTTGCCTTAATCGTGGAGTTTGATGTGATCCAGTACTGCCTGTATCGGAGAATGTGGATTGATCCGTCCCTGCCTCTATCGTGGACTGTGACACGATCCGTCTCTGCTTCTATCGTCGAGCGTGGTGTGATCCGTATCTGCCTATATCGTGAAGTGTGGTGTGACCCGCCCCTGCCTCTACCGTTGCGTTTGGTTGATCCAGCAGTGTTTCTATCGAAGAGTGTGTTATGATTCGTCCCTACCTCGATTGTGGAGTTTGGTGTGATTCGTCACTGCCTCTCCCGTGGAATCTGGCGTGATCCGTCCCAACATCTATCGTGGAGCGGTGTGTCCGTCCCTGACTCTATCGTGAATGTGTTGTGATCCGTCCCTACCTCTATCATGGTGTTTTGTGTGACCCGTCTCTATCGTGGAGTGTGGTTTTATCCGTCTCTGACTCTATCGTGGAATGTGGCGTGATGCTTCCCTGTCTATCTCGTGATGTGCGGTGAAAAGCGTCGCTGCCTGCATGTTGGAGTGTGTTTTTTCTGACCCTACCTATATCATAGTGTGGTGTGATCCGTCTCTGCCTCTGTCGTGGAGTGTGTTGTGTTCAGCCCCTGACTCTCTCGTGGACTGTGGTGTGATCCGTTCCTGCATTTATCACCGAGTGTTGTTTGATCCTCCCCTTCCTCTATCTTCGAATGTGGTGTGATCCGTCCCTGCCTGTATTTTGGGTATTGTTTGATTCACCTCTGCCTTCATCGTTGAGTGTGATTTGATTCACACCTACTTTACAGTAGAGTGTGGTTTGATCGGCCTTGCCTCTGTCGTGGAATTTGGTGTAATCAGTCCCTGTCTCACTCATGGAGTGTGGCGTGATACGTCCCTGCCTATCTCTTGAACTGTGGTTAAATCCTTCCTTGCCCATATCTTGGAATGTGTTGTGTTCTGCCCCTACCTCTTTCTCGGAGTGTGTTTTGATCCATCCTTGCCCCTATTTTGAAGTGTGGTACGGCCAGTCTCTGCCTATATACTCGAGTGTGGTCTGGTCCTCAACTGCCTTTATCGTGGAGTGTTGTATGATCCGCCCCTGCCTCAATCGTAGTGTGTGGTGGAATCCATCCCTGCTTCTATCGTGAGGTGTGTTGTTATCCGTCCATGTTTCTATCGCAGAGTTTGGTATGATCTATCCCTGCCTCTATCGTGGGATGTTGTGTGATCCGTCCCTGATTCTATCGTGGAGTGTGGTGTGATCCATTCCTGCCTCTCCTATGGATTATGGTATGATCCATCCCTGCCTCCAACGTGGAGTGTGGTGTGATCCGGCACTTCCTCTATCGTGAAGAGAAGTGTGACTCACCTCTGCCTCTATCGTGGAGTGAAATGTGATCCGCTCGTGCCTCTTTAGTGGACTGTCGTGGGATCCACCTTTGCGTCTCTCTTGGAGTGTGGTTTGATCCGTCCCTGTATCCTTCGTATATTGTGGTGTAACCACCCTCTACCTTTATCGTGGAGTGTTTCGTGATCCGTCCCTGCCTCAATCCTGGAGTGTGATATTTCACTGCCTCTGTCGTGGTGTTTGATGTGATCCGTTCTTACCTATCTCGTACAGTGTGGTACGATCCTTCCCTGCCTCTATCATGGAGTGTGTTATATTCTACCAATGCCTCTATAGTGTAGTGTGTTCTCATTTGTTGTTGCCTCTATCGAGAAGTGAAGTGTGATCCGCCCCTCTCTTTATCGTGGAGGGTGGTGTGATCAGTCCCTGCCTCTATTGATCATTGTGTTGTGGTCCGTCCATGCCTCTCTCGTGGAGTGTAATGTGATCCGTCCTTGGCTTTCTCATGGGGTGAGGTGTGATCCGCCCTGCTTTTACCGAGGAGTGTGGTGTTATCTTTCCCTACCTCTACCGTAGAGTGTGTTGTGATCCGTGTGGACTGAGGTTTGTGATCCATCCCTACCTCAATCGTGGAATATGGTGTGATGCGTCCCTGGCTATCTCGTGAAGTGTGGTGAATCTGTCATTGCCTCTATCTTAGAGTGTGTTGTCTTCTTCCCCTACCTATATCTTGGAGTGTGGTGTGATCCATCCCTGTCTATATCCTCGAGTGTGGTGTGACCCCACCCCCCTCCCCGCCTCTATCGTAAAGTGTAGTGTGACACGTTCTTGCCTCTATTGTGGACTATGGTGTGATCTGTTTTAGCCTCTATCGTGGCGTGAAGTGTTACCATTCCTTGCCTCTATCGTGGATTGTGGCGTGATCCACCCCTACCTTTATCGTGGATTATGGTTTGATCCGTCCCTGCTTTTATCGTGGAATGTATTTTGATCCGTCCCTGCCTTGATCGTGGAGTGTGGTGCAACCCGTCTCTACTTATCCCGTTAAGTGTGGTGAAATCCGTTCTTGCTTCTATCTTGAAGTGTATTGTGTTTTGCCCTTACCCCTAGCTTTCAGTGTGGTTTGATCTGTCTCTGCTTCTATCCTGGAGTATCGTGTGCCTGTCCCAAACTTTAACCTCGAGTGTTGTGTGATCCTCAGTTGTCTCTATCTTGTAGTGTTATGTGATACTTTCTTACCTATCTCTTGAAGTGTAGTGAAATTCCTCCTTGCCTCTATCTTGGAGTATATTGTGGTTTGCCTCTACCTCTCTCTTGGAGTGTGTTTTGATCCATCCTTGCCTCCGTCGTGAAGTGTAATGTGATCCGTCCCTGCTTTTATCCTAGAGTGTGGTGTGATCCACCCCTACCTCTATCGTGGAGTGTGGTGTGATCCGCCCCTATCTCTACTGTGGAGTGTAGTGGGATCCATCCCTGCCTCAATCGTGGATTGAGTTGTGTTCCTTCCTTCCCTCCATCATTGAGTGTGGTTTGATCTGTCACTGCTTCTGTTGTGAAATGTGATGTGATCTGTCCCTGCCTCTATCGTGGAATGTAGTGTGATCCGCCCGTATCTCTAACGTGGAGTGTGGTGGGATCCATACCTGCCTCAATCGTGGAATGGTCTGTGATCCTGCCTTGCCTCTGCCGTTAAGTATAGTTCGATCCGTCCTTGCTTCTATCGTAGAATGTGGTTTGACTCCCTACCTCAGTCGTGGAGTGAGTTGTGCCTTGCCTCTGTCTCTATAGTTGAGTGTGTTTTGATCTGTTCTTGCCTCTATCGTGGAGTGAAGTGTGATCTCCCTTTCTTTAATTTAATCATGGTGTGTGGTGTAATACGTTCCTGTCTCTATCGATCAGTGTTGTGTGATCCGTCCTTGTCTCTCTCGTTGAGTGTAATGTGATCCGTCCTTGACGCTCTAATGGGGTGTGGTATAATTCGCCATGCCTCTACCGTGGGGTGTGGTGTTATCCTTCCCTACCTCTAACCTAGAGTGTGTTGTGGTCCATTATTGACTCTTTCATGAAGTGTGGTTTGATCCGTCTCCTACTCTTTCGTGGGATGTGGTGTGAGGCGTCTCTGCCTATCTCGCGAGATGAGGGGAAATCCGTCATTGCCTCTGTCTTGGAGTGTGTTGTCTTCTGCGCCTACTTATATCTTCGAGTGTAGTGTGATCCTCCCCTGCCTCTGTCGTGAAGTATGGTGTGACCAATCTTTACCTATATCCTCGAGTGGTGTGGTGTGATCCTCACCTGCCTCTATCGTGAAGTGCTGTGTAACCGTTCTTGCCTCTGTCATGGACTGTGGTGTGATCTGTCCCAGTCTTATCGTTGAGCATAATGTGATCCGTCCCTGCCTCTATCGTGGAGTGTGGTGTAATTGACCAGTGTGTGTGATCTCTCCTTCCCACTCTCGTGGACTTTGGTGTGTTCCGACACTGACTATCGTGGAGCGTGGAGTGATCCATCTCTGCCTATCTCGTGGATTATGGTGTGATCCGCCCCTGCCTCTATCGTGGAGTAAAGTGTGATCCTTACCTTCCTCTTCAGTGGATTGTGGTGAGATCCACCCTTGCCTCTATCGTGGAGTACGGTGTGATCCTTCACTGCCTCTATCGTGATGTTTAGTGTGATCCGTTCTTACCTATCTCGTGAAGTGTGATGAGATCCGTCCTTGCCTCTATCGGGGAATGTGTTGTGTTCTGCCCCTGCCTCTATAGTGGAGTGCGTTTTGATCTGTTATCGCCCTCATCGTGGAGTTAAGTGTGATCCGCCTCTGCCTTTATCGTGAAGTGTGGTGTGATCCGACCCTGCCTATATCGATCAGGGTGGTATGTGTCCTTGCCTCTCGCGTGGAGTGTAATGCAATCCGTCATTTGCTCTCTTGTGAAGAGTAGTGCGATCCACCCTGCCTCTACCCTTGAGTGTGGTGTTATTCTTCCCTACCTCTATCGTAGAGTGTGTTGTAATACGTCCCTGTCTCTATCGTGGAGTGTGGTTTGATTCGTCCCTGCCTCTATCGCGGAGTGTGTTGTGTTATGTCCCTGCCTCTATCGTGGGCTGTGGTGTAATTCTTCCCAGCCAATATCATCGACATTGGTGTGATCTCCCCCTTCTTCTATCGACGAGTGTGGTATGGTCCATCTCTCCCTCTATCCTGGAGTGTTGTGTGATCCACTCCTGCCTCTATCGTGGAGTGTGGTGTCATCCGTCCCTACCTCTACCGTGGAGTTTAGTGTGATCCGAACGGATCTCTCCTGTTGAGTGTGGTGAGATCCATCCCTGCCTCAATTGTGGAATGAGTTGTGGTCCTTCCTTGCCTCCATCGTTCAGTGTGGTTTGATTTGTCCCTGCCTCAATCGTGGAGTGTGGTGTGGTCCGCCCTTGCGTATCTCGTGAAGTGTGTTGAAATCCGTCTTTTCCTCTGTCTTGGAGTGTGTTGTGTTCTGACCGCAACTCTGTTTTAGAGTGTGGTTTGATCCATTCCTGAATCTATCGTAGAGTGTAGTATGATCCACCCTTATCTCTACCGCGGAGTGTGGTGGAATCCATCCCTGCCTCAATCGTGGAGTGACTTGTGATCCTTCCCTGCCTCCATCGTTCAGTGTTTTGATCCGACCCTGCTTCTATCATAGAACGTAGTGTGATCCACCCCTGCCTCAGTCGTGGGGTGTGGTGTGATCCGTCCTTGCATATCTCGTTAAGTTTGGTGAAATACGTCCTTTCTTCTATCTTGGAGTGTATTGTGTTCTGCCTCTAGCTCTAACTTAGAGTGTAGTGAGACCCGTCCCTGCATCTAACCTCGAATGTGGTATGATCCTCACCTGAAAGTATCTTAGAGTGTGGTGTGATCCTTTCCTGTCTATCCTCCAGTCTGGTGTGGTACGTACCTGTCTCTATTGTGGAGTGTGGTTTGATCTGTCCCTGCCTGTATCATGGAATGTGGATTTGTTCGTCCGTGGCTCTACCGCGGAGTGTGGTGTGATGCGTCCTTGCCTATCTCTTGAAGCGTGTTGAAATCCCTCCTTGCTTTAATCTTGGAGTGTTTTGTTCTGCCCCTACCTCTATCTCGGATTGTTTTAATCCATCCTTGCCTCTATCGTAGAGTTTGATGTGATCCGTCCCTGCCTCTATCTTGAAGTGTTGTGTGATCCATCCCTGCCTCAATCATGGAGAGAGTTGAGATCCTTCCTTCCCTCCATCGTTGAGTGTGGTTTGATCTGTCTCTGCCTCTATCGTGGAATGTGGTGTGATTCGTCCTTGCCTCAATCGTGAAGTACAGGGTGATCCTTCAATGTCTTTATCGTGCAGTTTGGTGTGATGTGTCCCTCCCTATCTCGTGAAGTGTCGTACGATCTGTCCCTGCCTCTATCATGGAATGTGTTGTATTCCCCTCCTGCCTCTATAGTGGAGTGTGTTCTGATCTGTTATTGCCTCTATCGTGGAGTTAAGTTTGATCCACCACTGCCTTTATCGTGTAGTGTCCTGTGATCTGTCCCTGACTCTATCAATCAATGTGGTGTGATCTATCCTTGCCTCTCTCGGGGAATGTGATGTGATCCGTCCTTGGCTCTATCATGGAGTGTGGTGTGATCCGCCCTGCCTCTACTGTGGAGTGTGGTGTTATCCTTCCTTACCTCGAACGTAGAGTGTGTTGTGATCCATCCCTGCCTCTATCGTGAAGTATGGTTTGATGCGTCCCTGCCTATATCGTGAAGTGTGGTGAAATCAGTCCTTGCCTCTTATCTTGCAGTGTGTTGTCTTTTTCCCCTACTTATATCTTGAATTGTGTTGTGATCCATCCCCAACTCTATTCTGGAGTGTGGTGTGACCCATCCGTGCCTATATCCTTGAATGTGGTGTGATTCTTCCCGTCCTCTATCGTGAAGTGTGGTGCGAGCCGTTCTTGCTTCTATTGTGAACTATGGTGTGATCTTTCCTGGTCTCTACTGTGGTGTGTAGAGTGATCCATTCGAGCCTTTTTCCTGGAGTGTGGTGTAATCTGGCCCTGCCTCTATCGATCAGTGTGGTATGATCCGTCCTTGCCTTTCTCGTGGACTGTGGTGTGATCCTTCCCTGCCTCTATCATCGAGTGTGGTGTGATCCGTCCCTGCCTCTATCCTGGAGTGTTGTTTGATCCACCTCTGCCTCTGTCGTGGAGTGTTATCTGGTCCGCCCCTACCTCTTCCGTGGAGTATGGCTTCGTTCGTCCCTGCTTATATCGTGGAATATGGTGTGGGCCGTCCCTGCCTCAATCGTGGAGTGTGGTGTAATCTGTCCCTACCTATCTTATGAAGTGTGGTGAAATCCGTCCTTGTCTATCCTAGTGTGTGTTATGTTCTGCTCCTTCCTACGTCTTTGAGTGTGGTTTGATCCATCCTTGCCTCTATCCTGGGGTCTGGTGTGACCCGTCTCTGCCTCTAACATCGTGTGTGGTTTAATCCCCACCTGCCTCTACCGTGGAGTGTGGTGTGATCCCTCCCTAACTCTATCGTGGATCATGGAGTGATCCATTCCTGCTTCCATCGTGTAGTGACGTGGGATCAATCCCTTCCTCTATCACAAAGTGTTGTTTCATCCGCCATTGCCTCCATCGTGGATTAAAGTGTGATCCGCTCCTGCCTCTTTATTGGAGTGTAGTGGAATCCACCCTTATTATTGGAGTGTAGTGGAATCCACCCTTCCTTTTATCGTGGAGTTTGGTGTGATCCATTAATTCTTCTATCGTGGCGTGTCGTTTGATCCGTCCCTGCCTCTATCGTGGAGTGAAGTGTGATCCGCCATTTCCTTTACCCTGGAGTGCGATGTGATACGTCCCTGCCTCTATCGATCATTGTGGTGTGATCCATATCTACCTCTCTCGTGGATTATGGTGTCATCCGTCCCTGCCTCAGTCGTGGAGTGTAGGATGATCTGTCCCTTCCTCTATTGTGAGTGTGATCCGCCCCTGTTTCCTTAGAGGATTGTGGTGAAATCCCCCTTGCCTCTATGGTAGAGTTTGGTGTGATCCGTTCCTACCTCTGTCGTAGAGTGCGGTTTGATCCGTCCTGCCTCCATCGTATAGTGTGGTATATCTTCCCATGCCTATATCTTGGAGTGTGTTGTGATCCGTCCCTGCCTCTGTTGTGGAGTACACTGTGATCCTTCAATGTCTCTATCGTGATGCTTGGTGTGATTCGTCCCTACCTATCTACCGAAGTGTGGTACGATCTGTCCCTGCCTCTATCGTGGAATGTGTTGTCTTCTGCCCCTGCCTCTATAGTTGAGCGTGTTCTGATCTGTTATTGCCTCTATCGTGGAGTTATGTATGATCCGTCCCTGCCTTTATCGTGTATTGTGGTGTGATCTGTCCCTGCCTCTATCAATCAATGTGGTTTGATCCGTCCTTGCCATCCTTGAGGAATGTGATGTGATCCATCCTTGGCTCTCGCATGGACTGTGGTATGGTTTGCCCCGCTTTTACAGTGGGGTGGTATGTTATCTTTACATACCTCTATCGTAAAGTGTCTTGTGATTCGTCCCTGCCTCTATTATGGAGTGTGGTTTGATCCGTTCCTGCCTCCATCGTGGTATGTGGTGTGATGCGTCACTGCCTTTCTCGTGAAGTGTGGAGAAATCCGTCATTGCCTCTATCTTGGAGTGTGTTGTCATTTGCCTTTACTTAAATCTTGGAGTGTGGTGTGATCCATCTCTGCTTCTATTCTGGAATGCAGTGTAATCTTCCCTGCCTACATCCTCGGGTGTGGTGTGATCCTCCCTTGCCTCTATCATGAAGTGCGGTGTGACCCGTCCCTACCTATATCCTCGAGTGTGGGGTGATCCTCACCTGCCTCTATCGTGAAGTGCGGTGTAACCTGTTCTTGCCTCAGTCGTGGACTGTGGTGGGATGTGTTCCAGCCTCTGTCACTGGGTGTAGTGTGATCCGTCCCTGCCTCTATCGTGGAGAGTGGTGGTGTCTGTCCCAACCTCTATCGATCAGTGCGGTGTGATCCCTCCTTACCTCTTTCGTGGAAAGTGGTGTGTTCCTTTGCTGACTCTATCGTGGAGTGTGGTGTGATCCATCTCTACCTCTTTCGTGCATTATGGTGTGATTCGTCCCTGTTTCCACCACGGAGTGTGGTGTAATATATCCCCTCCTCTATCGTGTTGTTATCAGCCCCCGCCTCTACCATGGGGTGAAGTGTGATCCGCTCCTGTCTCTTTAGTGGATTGTGGTGAGATTCACCCTTGCCTCTATCATGGTGTTTGGTGTGATCCGTCACTACCTCTATCGTGGAGTGTAGTTTGATCTGTCCCCGCCCCCATCGTATAGAGTGGTGTAGTGTCCCTCTGCCTCTATCGCAGAATGTGGTTTTATCCGTCCCTGCCACTATCGATGAGTACGTTGTAATCCTTCACTACCTCTATCATGATGTTTGGTGTGACCCGTCCCTACCTATCTCGTGGTGTGGTGTGATCCGCCCCTGACTTTGTTGTGAAGTGTGGTGTGATCCGTAATTGCCTTTCTCGTGAAGTGTGATGTGATCCTTCCTTGGCTCTATCTTGAAATGTGTTGTGTTCTGACCCTTCCTCTATCTTTGAGTCTGTTTGATCCATCCCTGCCTTTATCATGGAGTGTGTTGTGACCCGTCCCTGCCTCTAATCTCCTGTATGGTGAGATCCTCACCTGCCTCTATCATGGGGTGTGGTGTGATCCATTTCTCCTTCTCCCGTGGATTATAGTGTGATCTATCCATGCCTCCATCGTACAGTGTGGTGTGATCAATCCCTCCCTTTATCATGAAGTGTAGTTTGATCTGCTCCTTCCACCGCTATTGTTTGAAGTATGATACGCCCCTGCCTCTTTTGTGGATTGTAGTGGGATCCATCTTTGCCTCTATCATGGAGTTCGGTGTGATCCGTTAATTCTTCTATCGTGGAGTGTCGTTTGCTCCGTCCCTACCTGTTTCGAGGAGTACGGTGTGATCCTTTGCTGCCTCTATCATGGTGTTTGGTGTAATCTGTCCCTGACTATCCTGTGAAGAGTGCTGCGATCTGTCCCTGCCTCTGTCGTGGAATGAGTTGTGCTCTGCCCCTACCTCTATAGTTGAGTGTGTTCTGATCTGTCCTTGCCTCTATCGTGGAGTGAAGTGTGATCTGCCATTTCCTGTATCGTGGAGTGTGATATGATACGTCCATGATTTATTGATCAGTGTGGTGTGATCCATCTCTGCCTCTCCCGTGAATTATGGTGTGATTCGTCCCTGCCTCCATCGTGGAGTGTAGGGTGATCTGTCCTTTCCTCTATTGTGAAGTGTGATTCACCCCTGCCTCCTTAAAGAATTGTGGTGAGATCCATCCTTGCCTCTACCGTAGAGTTTTGATGTGATCTGTCCCTACCTCTATCGTGGAGTGTGGTTTGATCCGTCCCTACCTCCATTGAACAATGTGGTGTAATCTCCCTTTGCCTTTATAGTGAAGTGTGTTGTGATCCGTCCCTGCCTCTATCGTGGAGTACGGTGTGATTCTTCAATGCTTCTATCGCGCTGTTTGGTGTGATCCGTCCCTAACTATCTCGCTAAGTGTGGTGCGATCTGTCCTTGCCTCTATCGTGGAATGTGTTGTCTTCTGCCCCTGCCTCTGTAGTGGAGTGTGTTCTGATCTGTTCTTGCCTCTGTCGTGGAGTTAAGTGTTTTCCGCCTTTATCGTGTAGTGTAGTGTGATCCGTCCCTGCATCAATCAGTCAGTGTAGTTTGATTAGTCCTTGGCTCTCTAGCTGAGTGTGATTTGATCAGTCATTGACTTTCTCATGCAGTGTGGTATGATCTGCCCTGCCTCTACAGTGGGGTGGGATGCTATCCTTCCATACCTCTATCGTGGAGTGTCTTGTGATCCGTCCCTGCCTCTATCGTGGAGTCTGCTTTCATCCGTCCCTGCTTCTACCGTGGAATGTGGTGTGATGCATCCTTGCTTATCTCGTGAAGTGTGGAGAAATCTGTCATTGCCTCCATCTCGGATTGTGTTGTCTTCTGCCCCAACTTATATCTTGCATCTATTCTGGAGTGTAGTGTGACCAGTCCATGTCTATATGCTCGAGTGTGGTGTGATCCTCCCCTGCCTCTATCGTGAAGTGCAGTGTGGCCCGACCCTACCTATTTCGTCGAGTGTGGTGTGATCCTCACCTACCTCTATCGTGGACTGACTGTGGTGTGATCTGTTCCAGCCCCTATCGTTGAGTGTAGTGTGATCTGTCCCTGCCTCTATCGTGGACTGTGGTGTAGTCTGTCGCTTCCTCTATCGATCAGTGGGGTGTGATCCCTCCTTGTCTCTCTCGTGGAATGTGGTGTGTTCAGTCACTGACTCTATCGTAGAACGTGGTGTGATCTATCTCTGCCTCTCCCATGGATTATAGTGTGATCCATCCCTACCTCCATGATGGATTGTGGTATGATCTGCCCCTTCCTTTATAGTGAAATGTGATGTGATCTGCCCCTGCCTCTGTCGTGGAGTGAAGTGTGAACCGCACCTGCCTCTTTAGTGGACTGGTGATATCCACCCTTGCCTCTATCGTTGAGTTTGGTGTGATCCGTCACTACCTCTATCGTGGAGTGTCGTTTGTTCCGT
Source organism: Panulirus versicolor (assembly GCA_032361705.1). Taxonomy (NCBI): domain Eukaryota; kingdom Metazoa; phylum Arthropoda; class Malacostraca; order Decapoda; family Palinuridae; genus Panulirus; species Panulirus versicolor. The sequence goes on from JAUUDZ010438822.1 coordinate 14,357, forward strand.
CCCTGCCTCCATCGTATAGTGCGGAGTAATCTCCCCCTGCATCCATCGTGGAGTGTGTTTTAATCCGTCCCTGCCTCTATGGTAGAGTACGGTGTGATCCTTCACTGCTTTCGCCGTGATGTTTGGCGTGATCTGTCCCTACCCCTATCATGGAATGTGTTGTGTTATGCCCCTGCCTTTATAGTGGAGTGTGTCTGATCTGTTATTGCCCTTATCATAGAGTTAAGTGTGATCCGCCCCTGCCTTTATCGATTAGTATGGTGTGATCCGCCCCTGCCTTTATCGATTAGTATGGTGTGATCCGACCCTGCCTTTATCGATTAGTATGGTGTGATCCGCCCCTGTCTTTATCGATTAGTATGGTGTGATCCGCCCCTACCTTTATCGATTAGTATGGTGTGACCCGCCCCTGCCTTTATCGATTAGTATGGTGTGATCCGTCCTTCCCTCTCTCGTGGAGTGTGTTGTGATCGGTCCTTGGCTCTCTCATGGAGTGTGGTGTGATCCGTCCCTGCCTCTATCGATCAGTGTGGTGTGATCCGTCCTTCCCTCTCTCGTTGAGTGTGATGTGGTCTGTCCTTGGCTTTCTTATGGAGTGTGGTGTGATCCGCCCTGCCTCTACCGTGAGTGTTGTATTATCCTTCACTACCTCTATCGTAGTGTGGTTTGATTCGTCCCTGCCTCTTTTGTGTAGTACAGTGTGATCATTTACTGTCTCTATCGTGGTGTTTGGTGTAATCCGTTCCAACCTATCTCGTGAAGTGTGCTGCGATCTTTTCCTTGCCTCTATCGTGGAGTTATCTGTGTTCTGCCTCTGCTTTTATAGTTGAGTGTGTTCTGATCTGTTCTTGCCTCTATCGTGGGGTGAAGTGTGATCCGCCATTTCCTTTATCGTGGAGTGTGGTGTGATACGTCCCTGCTTCTATCGATCAGTGTAATGTGATCCACCTCTGCCTCTCCCGTGGATTATGGTGTGATCCGTCCCTGCCTCCATCGTGGAGCGTAGGGTGATCTGTCTCTTCCTCCGCTGTGAAGTGTGATCCGCCTCTGCCTCCTTAAAGATTGTGGCGAGATCCATCCTTGCCTCTATCGTGGGGTTTTGGTGTGATCCGTTGTTTGTTCCGTCTCTGCCTCCATCTTATAGTGTGGAGTAATCTCCCCTTGCCTCTATCGTGGAGTGTGTTTTGATTCATCCCTGCCTCTTTCGTGGAGTACGATGTGATCCTACACCGCCTCTATCGTGATGTTTGGTGTGATCCATCCCTACCTCTATCGTGGAATGTGTTGTGTTATGCTCCTACCTTTATAGTGGAGCGTGTTCTGATCTGTTACTGCCCTTATCGTGGAGTTAAGTGTGATCCGCCCCTACCTTCATCTTGAAGTGTGGTGTGATCCGACCCTGCCTTTATCGATCAGTGTTGCGTGATCCGTCCTTGCCTCTCTCGTGGAGTGTGAAGCAATCCGTTTATGGCTCTCTAATGGAGTGTGGTGTGATCCGCCCTGCCTCTATCGTGGAGTATGGTGTTATCCTTCCCTACTGTGGTCCGTCCCTGTCTCTATCGTGTATTGTGGTTTGATCCGTTCCTGCCTCTATCGTTGAATGTATTGTGATCCGTCCCTGGCTCCGTGGAGTGTGGTTTTCCCTGTTTTTTTTCTTGAATTGTGGTGAAATCCCTCTTTGCTTCTGTGTTGGAGTGTGTTTTGTTCTGTTCCTAACTCTATCTTCGAGTGTTTTAATCCATCCTTGCCTCTATCATGGAGTGTGGTGTGACCAGTCTTGCCTATATCCTCGATTGTGGTGTTATGCTCATCTGCCTCTATCGTGATGTGTTGTGTGATTCGCCCCTACCTCTATCGTGGAGCGTGGTGGGATCCATTCATGCTTTATTCGGTGGGTCGTAGAACGTGGTGTGCTCTTTCCCTGAATATATCGTGGAATTTGGTGTGATCCGTCCCTTTCTCTGTCGTGAGGTGTGGTGCGTTCTGCCCCTTGCTTCTATCGTGGTGTGAAGTGTGATCCAACCCTGCCTCTTTAGTGGACTGTGGTAGGATCCATCCTTGCCTCTATCGTGGAGTTTAGTGTGATCCGTCCCTACCTCTAATGTATATTGTGGTTTGATACACCCCTGTCTCCATCGTATAGTGTGGTGGAATCTCCCCCTTTCTCTATGGTGGAGTGTGTTGTGATCCGTCCCTGCTTCTATCGTGGAGTACGGTGTGATCCGTCACTGCATCTATCGTGGTGTTTGGAGTGATCCATCCCTACATATCTCGTGAAGTGTGGTGCGATCCGTCCCTGCGTCAATCGCGGAGTGTATTGTGTTCTGCCCCTGCCTCTATAGTGGAGTATGTTCTGATGTGTTCTTGCTTCTATCGTGAAGTGTGATCCACCCCTGCCTTTATCGTGGAGTGTGGTGTGATCCGCCCTGCTTCTAACGTGGAGTGTAGTGTCTTCCTTACCTACCTTTATCGTAGAGTGTGTTGTGATCCGACCCTACCTCTATCGTGGAGTGTGTTGTGATCCGTCCCTGCCTCCATCGTGGAATGTGGTGTGATGCTTCCCTGCCATCTCGTGAAGTGTGTTGAAATTCGTCATTGCCTCTATCTTGGAGTGTGTTGTGTTCTGCCCGTACCTATATCGAAGAGAGTGGTGTGATCTATCCCTGCTTCTATTGTGGAGTGTGGTGTGACGCGACCCTGCTTATATCCTCGAGTATGGTGTGATCATCTCCTACCTCTATCGTAAATTGTGGTGCGATCCGTTCTTACCTCTATCGTGGACAATGGTGTAATCTGTTCCAGCCTCTATCATGGAGTGTAGTATGATCCGTCCTTGCCTCTGTCGTGGAGTATGGTATAATCTATCCCTGCCTCTATTAGTGTGGTGTAATCAGGTATAAAACGGATCTTATACCTGTAAAATTCTACTAGCTCTCAAGTCCATTATGTTGACGAGTGTAGGTGAGGCGTCGGATAGGAGGAGGTCGTGGTGATGGGGGTGTGACAGCAGTTTATTGACAAACTGCCATGTGAGCTGTCAGTGTTGGTCGGAGGAGTTGGATAGGTAAGGGCCTTTTGGAAGGTGGTGTAAGATAGGCCCAGGATGATTATACACATTCTTACTGTACTGTTTCCAGCTGGTCCTTCCGTGTGGCTGTAAGTGAGGAGAACTAGGGTGAGGTAAGTTTAGGTAAAATTAAGATGGTATGGGCAATTTTGAGCTCAGTTGGCTGGACGCCTATTGATCTTAGTCGAAATAGAAGGTACAGACGATATGAGGAAGATTTGATGATAGTGGTGACATGATTCTCCAAGTTTAAATCGTCATGTAGAACGACAGCAATATGCTTGAAGTCTTTGACTACCCGGAGGACGTCAGGACCTAATGTGATGTCAGGGGACAGGATGTCTGTACCTAGGTTGGTGCGCATAATCACAGTGTTGGTGTGCTTGATGGTGACGTCGTTGGTCGTAGTCTATTACTGAAGGTTGTTGATGATATGCTGAAGGGCACTGAAGTCAGTTGCTGTTTATAGTGAAGTCAAAGGTATAGTTGTTTACATACTTTCATCAATGGTTTGTGTCCCTCAGGGTATCAGTGATAAGGATGAGGAAACACAGCGGCTCCATCTTGGTACGCTGTTAGGCGTCGCAAGCTAGGAGTAGGACGGCTTGTTGTCGCCTGGTCAGAATGTCCGCCAATCACAAGACTAGACACCCCGAGTCAAAGGTCAACAGCTTTTTTGTGATGAGGTTATGGTTGACCGTATCAAATGCCTTAGTGAGGTTTACAAAGGTCAGTGCCACCGAGTTCTTGTGCTTTTCCAAGTTGAGATGAATATAGTTTAGGAGGCTGACAAGGTAATGAGTGGTGGAAAATTTCATGCTTCCAAACTGTAGAGGGTTTACTGCATAAGAAATGTTAGCATAGGCAAACACCAAAATCTCGCAAAATAGTCGGAAATTAGAGTGATGGTAATAGGGCGTACCGATTAAGAAACTCTTGCTGGGTGGACTTGAGTAGTCGAGTGACATATGCTGTATTCAACTACCTGCCTGATATTACCCTATTGTGTTTTGGGTAGATGGAGATGGTAAATATGCTAGAAGGGAGATGATGCCGAGTTGTAATAATGGTTGGCAAGTACTGCCAAAGTGGTTGTGTGAGCGGCCTCATCATTGCTAAATACAAGGGAAGTGAGCTATTGCTTTTCACACCCAGTTGGACTGCGACTGATGCTGCATCTTGGTTGAGGACTAGGCCTTTTTAACAGCTTGTATTTAGCGCTGCACTTTGTTTGAAAATAGCTTGTATAGGTCGTTGTTATGATTATTGGACAAATGACTTCTCTGATACATAAGTCACTTGGTGTGGTGGGTGGGTAATCCCGATGACGTAGGCTGGGTATAGTGTGGGAAAAGATGTGCTGGTAGGCCTGGCTGCAGGTTTCATGATTATTCCCCCCAAATGATTGTAACATCATCACTAGTCACGGCAATCCAGTGAACATAACATGCTCACAGACAAAAAATCTCTCTTCGCTGAGTTAGTAGATTTACATGAGTTTACATGAAAAAGAAAGACAACAGGAGGCCTGCTTGGCTCACGACTGGGTTGCCTAAAAAAAAGAGAAAAAAAAGTGCCAAACAAAAGATTTCATTCCAGTCAGTACTTTATTAAGCTATCACCGACTCCCCGCTTCCGCACATTAACCTTCTAGTGTCCCCGTTATCACTGTCGTTTATCCGTATATTTCTGGCGTTTTTCTCAAAGTATACCTGAATATATAGAATATGTCTAAACGACTTTTGAAGGTATTATTGTTCTAGCATTCACTACGTCTGACGGTAACTTATTCCAGTGCTCAACACACTTATAGGAAAAGAAGCTTTTTCCCACGCCCTTCTCACCTCTTCTAGCTTTGAGTTTTATTCCATTTGTTCTAGTAACCGTATTTTCTTGCATTTCGAAAAGATGTTCCTTGTTTAGTTATCGAACTTGTAAAGAATTTTGAACACTTGGATTTAGTCGCCTCGAAGACTATGTTTTTTAAGGAGAAGAGATCCAATCTTTTAGCCTTTCTTCGTATGCCAGATTTCTAAAGGATGGGATCAATTTCATAGCGAGTCTTTGTAATTGCTCTGATTTTTTCTCGTCTTTTTTTATAGTTTGGGGACCAAAACTGAACTGCATATTCAAGGTGTGGTCTTACTAGAGAATTATCAAGTATGAGAATAGTTTCTGGTGTCTTATAATCTATATTCCTGGCTATGAAACCTAACATTTGGTTACCTCTTTAACTTGCTGCTTGACACTGTTTAGTGTATTTCAAATTGTTGCATATGACAACTCCAAGGTCTTTTTCTTCATTTAATCTAGTTAGAAAGTTTCCGAATAGTTTGTAGTCGTAACGTATTTTCTTGTCTCCAAAGTGCAAAACTTTACACTTGACATTAAACTTCATTTGCCATCTGTCTGGCCACTCTGCTAGTAAGTTTTCTTTGAATTGTTTCGCAGTCCCGCCTATTTGCAACTCTACCCCTTAATTAAGAATCGTCAGCAAATTTGGAGATCTTAGGTATGAGACCCGAGTTCTAGGCCATTAATATATATCATAAAAAGAATTGAGTCTAGGACCGACCCCTGCGACACATCGCTCGTCACGTCTAGCCAATCTGAGGCTTCGCCGTTCAATACTACACGCTGCTTTCCTCCGGTAACAGTCTCTGATCCATGTTCGGAGTTCTTCACCGATTCCGCGTGCTTTGAGTTTATGGAAAAATCTCTTGTGAGGTACTGTATCGAAAACCTTTTGGAAATGTAGTTATACTACATCAGACGGTAATCTTCCGTCCCAATTTTGATAAATAACATTAAAAATTCCAGCTAATTTGTCTGGCAGCATCTTCTATAGCGGAAACCGTGCTGGTTGTCCGATATAATTTTGTGATTTAGAAACGAGACAATTTTATTTCGTATCATTTTATTTCATCATTTTACCTAACACTGACGTAAGGCTAATTGGGCGGTAGTTCAAGGCAAACTTTTTGTCTCCTTTTTTGTATATAGGAATAACATTTGCTAGTTTCCAGTCAGTTGGCACCTGACCATCCGAGAGAGATTTGTTGAATATTTTTAGTATGGGGTATATCAGCTGTCTCCTGACCTCCTTTTGTAATCTTGGAGCTGTTATTTGGGCCGTTGGATTTGTTAGGATTTAAATGGTCCAGGTATTTAAGTACTTCAGAATTCTTTATTTCTCTGAACATCAACACTTGTTCATCAGATCCTTGAAACATTTTCAGTGGTTGCGGTATTCGAGATGTCCCTTCAAATGTAAATACGGAGTTTAAAAAAATAATCTTGTATGGTAGCCATTTCCTGTCGTCAGTAGTTAGTGTGTCATGTTCGTTTCATAATGGTCGAATTCCTTCTTTTACTGCCTTCCTTTGTCTTATATATTTGAAGAATTCCTTAGGAATATTCTTAACTTTCAAGGATATTCTTTGTTCTTCGTCGCGTTTACTCTGTCTTTTAAGCTTCTTACACTCTTTTTGGATTTTCATTCATTCCTGAGGAATTTCCATCGGTTCCCATTGATTTGAATTTCTTATATGTTTTCGTCTTTTGACGAATTAGTCCTTCTATTTTCCTATTCATCCATGATGGTTTTGAAATATTGCAATTAGCTGATAAGTTTTTGTGTCTACTCGCTTGCTTGTGCTGGGAGGTGATCAGGGCGGGTGACCACATTACTGATAGATGGAAACTGCGCCAGGGGGCGCCTGGATGATAAGTAGTAGTCAGCCATATCAGTCAGAATCAAGTTAAGAGTGTTTTGACAATGCATGGGAAAGTGAACTATCTGAGATAGATATAGTTGTACGTGGAGGATGATGATGTCTATCTCATTAAAGTACCCACACATCACAAGCCTAAAACAACGTTACCTTGTCTTGAGTTTGTCAGATATGTAGGTTAAATGTTCTAACAGCTCCTCCCTGGTGTAGGCGCGCTGAGGGTGGTAGTGGTATACCATACAGTAAATGATGGGGACAGTTTACCGCGGCAGATCTGTTGCGTAACCCTCACCCAAAACACCTACAGACCCTGAGGCACATAAACTGTCAGCTGGGCTGGATGTGACTTTATGTAACAGATAGAAGAGAATGTAGTCACTCATGATATATATTTCAAAAATAATCTGTCAGGCTTGGCGGTGGTGGCTAGTTTCTCAACTTATTTAGGCAAGGAGGTGACATTTGACAGTAGCGGAGTCACAATTACAAAATGCTTTAAGCGTTTCAATTCAGCGTTAGCTGGTTTGTATCACCTTTCCTTAGAAATTAATGTTTCAACTGTCTCTCTATGATTGTGCTTTCGCATACCATTGGCATGAAATGCATTTAGCGATTTTAACTTCTCATGAACTCTGTTGTCGGGATAACGATAGCGTTGAGTGCTAGTGTATATCAGTGTCGTAGTGTTGAAGTTAGGCGACCGCAGCCCTGACCCTACACTGTTGAAAACGTTTTGTGTGTGTGTGTGTGTGTGTGAAAGAGAGAGAGAGAGAGAGAGAGAGAGAGAGAGAGAGAGAGAGAGAGAGAGTGTGTGTGTTTTTGTGTGTGCGCACACGTGCGCGTCTGTTGTCATTTTCTTCATTTCTTTTTCTTCATTTCCTTTTCACCACCGGCTGCACACTCCTTCCGTTGATCAGTTGCAGTGTTCCAGCTTCCCTTCGCCAACACCAACAACAGTATACTTCCTTCCCTTCACCACTAACTATAGTCCTCCTTCCATTCACCACCAACTTTATCTCTCCTTAGATTACATTCTTCACTTCACCATCATCTTCATCCTTCATTCCCATCATATCCAATCGTATCTCTCCTTCCGGTACTTCACCACCTACTGCATCTCTCCTTCCGGAACTTCACCACCTACTGCATCTCTTCTTCCCTTCACCACTAGCTGTGTCCCTCTTTCTTATCACCTCCAGTTGCATCCCTTCTTTCCATCATCATATGTATCTCTTTTTCCCTTCACCACTGATTGTATCCTTTTCATTCATCAGCAACTGTGTCCCTCCTTCCTCACACCAACATCGTACATCCTCTTGACTGCACATTCATTTGTATTCCACCTTCCCTTCATCACAAAATACATCCGCTCTTCACTTCACCACCAACTGTAACCTCGTTTCTTTTCACTACAAACCATATTCATCACTCCCTTCACCAGTATCAGTATTCCTCCATCCCTTAACCATCAGTTCTATCCCTACACCGCCACCTGCATCTTCCTCGTCCTTCACCTCCAGCTGTATCCCTCTATTCCTTCACTGCCGTATATATCCCGCCATTATTTCATCGTCAAAATGATGTTTTATTTCCCTCAACAGCGTCTGTATCCCTTCTTCCCTTTACCACTAACTATATCTCTCATTTCCTTCATTACTAGGCGTATTCCTCCTTCTATTCACTTAAAGCTGTATCCCTCCATCCTTTCACCGACAGCTGTATCTCCCTTCCCTTCACCATCTACTGTATCCCTGCATCTCTTTAACACCAGCTTCACCCTTAAAGCACTTAAACTCCCTGGTAGTCTACTTTCTTTTTACTCATATGTCTGGGCTCATATCCTTACGCTCTTTCACACATGACCGCAATTCCTATATCAGAAGTGCCACCTCCTCATCATTTGCTCTTGCTCTCACCATCAGTTGTATACTTACAATCCTTCACCATAAACAGCATCTTTCCTTCCATTCATCAGCTGCTGTTTACTTATATCCCTTCACCAACAGTTATATCCTTACATCCCCTGACTACAAACTGTATCTTTCCTTCCTCTCATCATCCCTTCACCACTGGCTGTATCCTCGCTTCTTTTCGCTACAAACTGTATCCCTCCTTCCCTTCAACACTAACTCTTTTTCTATCTCCCTTCCTTCGCTGTATCCCTAATTCTCTTCACCATCAACTGTATCACCCCTTCCCTCACCACTAACTGTATCTCTTCTTCCCTCCACCACCAACTGTATCTCCATATCCCTTGAACTTCAGCTGAATCCATCCTTCTCTTCATCACCAAAACAGCCAGCTGTATTTTTCCTTTTCCTCACGACCAACTGTAGCCCTCTATCCCTTCACCACTAACAATGTCATCCTATTCCTTCACTACCAACTGTAAGTCTCCCTCCCTTCACTACTCTTTGTGTCCTTCCTTCTCTTCTCTTCAGTGTCAACTGTATCCTTTCTTCCTTTTACCACCAGCTATATTCCTCCATTTCTCCACCGGCAACTGTATCCCTCCCTCCCTTCACCACCAGCTGTATTCTTCCATCTTCTCACCGCCAACTGTATCACTCCTTCTCACCACCAACTGTATCACTCATTCCCTTCACAACCGACCCTACCATTCATTCCCTTCACTACCAATTATAACACTCCTTCCCTTCACCCGCAGCTGTATCCTTCACTGGCTTCTTCATCTGGTTTATCACTCCTCTCTCCCCTGTGCGTACTATAATGAGAGCGATTCTGTTAGAACAGCGAAGATAATTTAGCTCCCCTCCTCCGGCCCGGGGCTTGCCGCAGCTTGGGTACCCAAGCGTACTCGGGCTTATCTCGTGGCATCATGACATTCCTGGTGTTCCCCTTTAGGTTTTATACCCTCCTTATGCCGTTAGGACGGCTTCCAGTGCTTCCGAGAAGCTTTAAGCTTTCCTGGCATCAACAAAACAGACAAAATACGTTGGATCGAAATTGGAATATCTTCCTTAACGCTGCATTGACGTTAGAATACCTTCCTAAACGTTGATTCAACGCATTTTTTGCCTACATGCATATAATAAAGTATAGGTGCCAGTCATTTCAGTGTATCTAGCCATTTCTATTCTCATCTCCTTCTTAATCCCTTAATAATTCAAGGGTTCCTCCATGTTCTCCCCGTGTTTACTGCTTTCACTCTAGCTTCTATCTTTGTGGCTATTTCAAATATTTGCTTTCTTCGTCTGTTTCTTCTATTCACCCATTTGCTATTCCTTGCCCTGTAGTACCCTTATAATTTTTCTTGATAAGAGTTTCTTTTCTCAGTTATCTACTTTTCCTATAAATAATGTCCTACAAACGAATACATGATACTTAGTAAGCTCCGCAAACTGAAATATGCCATCTCTCATTGTATCTAACTACCTCCTCTCTCCATTAACCTTCTCTTCTCACCTTGATGAATTGATTATCTGTTTCGATCTTTTCTTTCCTGTGTCCTTTTTTCTGCCTTCTCTCTTTGCTAAAGTCTCAACCATTCCCCCATTCTGCTGAGAGAGAGAGAGTGGGGGGGGGGGGGGGGGGGGGGGGGGGGGGGGGGGGGGGGGGGGGGGGGGGGGGGGGGGGGGG
>JAUUDZ010438823.1:495-13247 GCA_032361705.1 Panulirus versicolor
CACAAGAAAGTGATAAGCCCTCTGCAGTAAGGAAGGATATGAAGATCGATGTTTGTGAGTATATATATATATATATGTATGTATGTATTATACGTTGGAAGTTCCAGTCATGGGCAAAAGTCCACGTCAAGGCCGAATATGAATTGAAATGTAGACGGGATTATGAAATGAAAAAATAAGAGACAACGGAAAGTATTTACGAAATTTGGAGGAAGTGAAACACCTGTCTTTTGAAATATCCCAGATCATAGGTATTGGGAAAGACAGGAGAGAAGGATAGAGCATTCAGTCGCTATATTGTGTCTAACAGTACAATACATAAGAAAATTATATCTTTTCTGGCAACGGCTGTACCATGGGAGATCAAGACAAACAATCTTCTTCAGGACGATCTAGAAACGCACACCTCCAACACCCCTCTCTAGTACAGACAAAAGCACCCGCACATCTTACTCGTTCGCACGACATACCACCCACCTCATCAAGCTGATGGTTTGAACTGGATGGTGGTGGTCCTCCTTCCTTCCTTCCTTCCTCCTTCCTTCCCCACGAATACGCCACCCAAGCCGCTGTCGACGACGAGATCTAGAGAGAGAGTGAGAGAGAGAGAGAGACATCCCCTTCCCCACAACACATCCCCTTTTTGCCAGAATAGGCCAGCTATCTCTCCGGCGGAGGGGAGAGAAAGAGGAGGAGGAGGAGGAGGAGAGACTTAAAGACATACTTCAGTCTCTCTCTCCCCAACACTCCCACTGTAAACATGCAGCATAGAGGCAATATTTGCTCGGGGCATCAGCGTATTTGCCCGAACCCACGATGCTTCCCAGCTTCCCACTTCGTGTGCTCTTTAGGATTGTGTTTTCTAGACACCCCAAGAGACGTTAAGTAAGGAGCGAGGGTGTTAAGTCCTGGGTGGATGGAGATGGTAATCACCATACAGTGACTGCCTACATCTTTGTTTGCCTGATTTTAAGGTACTCTGGGACAATACCTCTGGTCAGAGATGTTGTATGCAGTCTATAGAGAAATGAATACAAAAACTGTCAGCAATCTGATTTTGAGTAGTTTCAATTATTTAAGATGGTGCAATCTATGCTGCTGCGTTCTATAAAAATAAAAACCTGCATTTAGACTTGTTTGCACTCTATAAACAACTGAAAAATTCAGAAAGCATGGAATCAAAAAAGTTTTTGAAGTCTGATAAGCCTTTGCTGGCATCTGCCCTTGTCTTTAGATGACCCATCCTCCCATGACTTGAATGGAGGAAGGAAAAAATGAAGATATACAGTAACATGAAGACTGTCTAAGAGAGAAAAAGGTAGCACTGAAGGAAGTGATCTATGGTATGATTGGATGCAAATGAGTACTGAAGTAAAACAATATGAGGGAACAAGCATTAGTGATATAGATAGATATATACAGTAAGGCTACTACAAACAGATACGACGGAAGGCTAACGGCAAAGTGGAGGGATAAACTGATGGAGTATGTGGGCAAGAGATGTGATTCAACTTAAGAATATGCCAAGATGTGTAAAGCTACTGGTATATGAGGGAGTTTCGGCAACAGTACCCTTATGAGTATCATGAGGGGGAATATAGAATGCTCACAAACTGAATGATGACAAATTATATCATACACAATTTTATTTGCTTCATTTTTAAATGTAACTGTAAACTATCAGTAATACTACTGTTTGTTTGTTCCTAATGCTACATTACCAAAGCAGGAAAAGCAATTTGGTTTGAATGAAAAGTTTTAAAACATTACTGTTTCCACTGAAAAGTTAACTACAAGGAATCATACCTCATCAGCTTAAAACAAATCAGACAGTGTGAAAGATTTAGACAAGTGATTCATTACTTGAAAAAGATGATGAAGCCAGGATCTCTCATCGGTTACTTTTATTAGTTATCTGAAGTGTAACAAATGAGATGATATGCTGAATAATCAGAAAATTTGCAAATTCTCAAATCTTGGTAGTTTTGGAATGGTTTGGAATACTATTTGAGAAATACACAGTGAGTTTATTATAAAATTTATTAGTTTCCTCATTCATTGCAACTAGCTGCTGAAAATAAGATTAAAACATTTCTCAAAAATAATTTCCTTGCCCCCAAAATTTCTGATTTTCATCTTTGTGCCAACATATCATCCAACCCTTTAACTCATCTTGCTAAACCTGGATAGCCCCTTTTCTACAATGGTGCAGTCATCTACATTGTTATTGGTCAATAATGAAGAGAAATATTTTGTCTAATATAGATAATGCTCACCTGTCATTTCACTTGAAAATTACAGCACACACACTGCAATCTAAGGACAGGAATTTTCTCTCCCAACTCACAGACCCTGGAATTGATAACAGAGACCAGGTAAAACTGGCAATGTACTATATTGTCTGAGCCACTTTGTTTATCATATGATTAATTCCCAAACAAAGCAAATCCTTCTCATGTAAGAGGATGAAATAGGAACCATGCTCAACAACTTTAAACTTTTAGCTATGTGTGTGGTTTTCCTGTTTAAATAACTCAAGTATCCTAATAAACACTAGACAAAAATTTCAAGGTTAATATAAATAAATATTTTTATGTGATTGACTGCCACATTCCATAGTAGCTGGAATGGATTGCACTAATATTCATTCTATTTCTTGTATACATTCAAGAACTTGACATAAATAGTTTTCTCTCATCTAACCCAAACCAACTGCCATGTCCAAATTCTATCATAAAAGTGTAAGGACAAGTAAACTACTCATCACTTTTCTTTGAAGCTGTGTAGTAAGATATGACATAAATCTTTCAGGTTATAATTATATAATAAATCATCACAGTGTAAAAACTGGAATAAAAATATAAGCCCAGACCATCTATAAAAATATTACACATTAAATTCATAAAAATTCACATAACATTCAGATCCTAGTTCTTTGCACATTATCTGCCATAAATTTGCATCTATCTACATATTTACTGAAGTATTAATTACAGTACCTAACTACACCTGATTAAAGTAGTGTGTCTGGTTGCTCAGTGGAACTCTGCCACGAACCATAAAACTCCAAAAGTTCTTGATTTTTTCTTTTCGAGTTGGTTTCGTCAGGGGATTTCCTAATTTCAGGCGACATAATGTTGTCTGTTGAGATCCAATGACTTGAAACTGATCCCTAAAACAGAAATGAACAGATATGTACTTGTATCTGGTTATATAATACATATACATAAACCTAAGGAAGCTCTTTCATACCTAATCTAGACATGCTTTGAAAAATCTATAAAATACAGAATACCTCATTAAACTTAAAGATCTACCTCTATTGCCAAGATCCATTCCTAATTCAGTGGTGTGGACCAGGTACACACAATTTCCCCAATAACACTCACACCAACCCCCAGCCACCTAATAAACTCGTGTCCATTGTGTGAAAATAAAACATGAGTGACACTTAAGTCTAAAAGCGCTTCTTACTCTTTCACTTTACACAGAAAGATTAATTCATCAACAGACTCCAAGATATCCACTCATACCACTTTCATATGCAAAACCCTAATAATTGGGAGTGAAAATTCCTGTTTTTAGATTGCAGTGTGTGTGTGCTATAAGTATCAGTATATCATTGTCTTTTCTACATTTCTCTAAGTAAAGCATGTTTTGCAGGCTACATTTTCCAAACAAGTAATGTACAAATTCACTCAGATGCCAACAGGGTTACAGGGTAAGCTTACATCCTCCAGTGTGTGACTGGACTGACCAGATCCAAATACAGCCTAGCCAGTAATGCTTCTGTCAACCAACTCTAACTTGATTCCTATGATTCTAAATTCTTTCAATAGGAATACCAGTGACATTCTTGCAGTCAATTTCAACACATATACAGCAACATTCTCTACTTCTTTTACATTTGCAACTATTCAATCTATCCACTGTATGTAGCCTTCCTCTCTAAATATGCCTTTGATGCATTTTTCTATAACAGACCCAGTTGCATACAGAAGACCCCAATAATGGAAAACTCTGAGTAACAGAAAGAAGGAAAAGATATATAAAAAGAAAATCTCATGAGGTTTTCACGAGGGTCATAGCCGCCATAAAAGACATATGCCACAGTTACAAAATCTAATAGCCCACACTCAAGTTGCCAATGGCCACACAGTTGAATAAGATGCAGAGGGTCGTTGAATCTAAAGTAGTATCAACAGAAGACAAAGGGAATGAACAAAAAGGCAGAGATAAAGAGAATCAAGCTGAAAGAGTTGAAAATGCTGATAAGTCAACATCAGTAATGTAATCAGTATTTTCTAGTCAAACTTTAACTTGAATTTAAAATAACCAGATGTCTAAATGGCTATATGAAAAACAATGTGTTTCTTAGGTACAGTCAAAGAGAATATCAGCTACTTACTTCAAAAGATGGAGAGCCCATATCAAGGAACCTCCGTTGCACACAATCATAAGAAAGGCCCACATGTTTTCATCCAATGTATACCAAAGATGTGTGAATAAGTGGTCAACCCATTCTCCTTGAGTAACCTGAGGTGCTGTGGCTCTGTAGGCTGCATGTAAAAATCCAGTCATAAGCAGTATGTTTGAAATAATAAATACAACAAAATGCCAGTGATTATTTGCTGCCACACATGTATTGAGGAAGAGGCAGTGGTGGTCAGTCTGATGGTGGCAGGTTACACATAGTCGACAGTGATGCGAGAGTGGAGGTGGAGCTAACTGACACTCAGAACAATATCCTCGTACCAAACCCTCACCCACACCTCGTAATACTTCCCGAAGGGGGCCCTCTGCTCTGACAACCCCAGGATCACCTGGAAACAAATTTACAAAAGTAGTACTATCTTTAGACATTAATACAAGGATAATCTATCACAAAACCAAAATGATCAATAACAACAGAACTGATATATATAAAACTACCATTCTAGAGTAGAAATACGTTCTTTTGGCTAGCAACAATATCAAATATTATGCTAAATAATAACTGATGAGGTGACATTAAATGTTAAATACTACAGGAATAAAGTACTTATCATTGCTAACATCAGTTTCATCTTTTTAATGCCGAAACAGAATTGTATAAAACTGTTTTAGTACTAAAATCAAAATGATAAAATATCAATAATAAACAATTATGAGGGGATTGAGCTGTTACCATGCAATATGAGTCAAAGTCAAGAGGGATTAGAAGTTGCAAGCAAGTTTCTTTTTTCTTCGGAGAAAAGAAAAGTAAGTTTAATAGTGGAAGAGTAGCTACTGTACTGGGAGCAAAGTCACAAAAGGAAGAACTGAAGATGAGCTGAGAGCTTTCAAGAACAGTAATCAGAAATACTTGCACAATGCACTGAACACCTGTGATGAAAATTTTTTCATACTTGTGTTTTCCATTTTAGCAAAGGAAGCACCATGAACAGATGAAACTACAGATTAATTTACTCACATCCACACTACATCTGCCATGTGCAATGCTACACAACAATAGCTTACCATCCACAGCCAAGCCCTATGCACCAATCAAATAGTTTCTCCTTACCATTTTAAATCCCCTGCTTAGCCCAGTGACAGCAAGCTTCCCCCCCATATACCCCATTATTTCAAACCGGTCTAATCTATGCATGCCTCTGAATGTTTAGGTCTAAGTGCCTAAAAGCCTCTTTCATTCCACCCTTCCACTCCATCTTTCCATGATGAGATAACTGTCCCAATTTTGCTGCACAGACACGAAACCTTAATCATTCTTGGTCAAGAAAAGCAAAGTATAAGAGCAACCAAAATGGATAACTTAGTCTTTCTAGGGTTGCATAAAACATATCAAATGAAGATATGGGAAGGACATGTATGATAAAAATCATCAGAAAGAGGCAAGTATGAAAACTCATCAAATGGTATGGCCTTGCACAATACATAAAGATGATAACATTAGTTTGCTATACTGGAGCTGTGATAAGAACATCAATAACTGTCACATGATTCATCGCAATTTTCATTCAAAATTTCATCCCTAAAAAGTGACGAATGCTCAACATAAACTGGCACAGTCATTCAAAATATTTGTGATTACAAGGATTTCAAACCCATAGAAAAGTATGTGTAGGCATTTACCAAACAAAAATACAAAAGCCATACCTGAGACTAGCTTACAGAAGATAATAATATGTAAAAATGCCACACTCCACATGAAAAGTGTGATAATCACAGGTTCATGTCGATGAGCTCCAATCCCAAAAATGTAGCAAGCCAGTGTAGTAATGAGCCCTCCCCCATATGCTCCTAAGTATATGGGATTAGGCCACCTGGAAAGTTTCATAAAACATAAAGGTGATGCTGGCATGTCATCAATATAAACATAAATCATCATTCATATTAAGAAAGCTTTTGGCAAAGGATAGGCTTCTTGTTCTATTGTCCTAAGATGAAAGCCAACATACCACTTACCTGTGATATGTCCAAACGACCATATTAAGCATAAGTCATGCTAAAACAGTACTAGAAAAGCTTTATTATCTGGCACCTGTTAGACCTTAGCAGTACTGGCTAAATGAACTAGCCACTTACTAATACTACATTACTGGCGATATTTGCAAGCATTACCGTATATTTCTGGAATGACTGTATATATCAAATGACAGTTATGAATTGTAATGTTGTGCAGTATCAATACATGTAATGATAAACACTGCAAATGTGAATATTAATGTTGCAGCATCTTCTGAGAACTGACTACTATTGTGCCCCTACAATTAGCTAAACCAAAGAATACTCAGTAATCCACTGCATCTATAATTACAACACAGCCAGTGACAACTGAAGGGTAGACCACTGTGATACTGATTCCTTTTCCTACACAGCTAAGTTTTGGAATTTTCTACTTTTTCATGTCTTTCCACTTCCAAAATCTTTGATTATTTATCCCCTTCTCACCCTATTTCACTACCTCAAGTAATTTCTCACATTCATTCAAATTTTCCTGTAACTATTCAAACTAAAAAATAAAATACATTTTAAGACAGCTATTCAATAAACAGTCATGCTGCACTTCAGTATAATGAAAACCTTAGTCAATGACTGAGTTTCAATATTGTTGGCCTGACAACAGAATCAGCAGCAAATATATGTATACTCCATGCAAAAACAAAGATCCAGTAACCAGAGTCTAGAAAGAAAAGAGAATACTATAAAAATCACTTATTGGCTGCAAATATCATTGATTCTGTGTTTAATTCAAAGCCACTGATTCTGTGTTTAAATTAAAGCCATAAATTCTAAGCCATCATGATGCATAAGCATACTTCATAGTATTATTTAACATGAAATGATCATCACTGGTAACACAGTGTGACTATCATCATGTCTAACAGCACATCACAGGTAAGGTCTAGAAATATGTCCAGAACAGCAAGAGGCACAAAACTGCTCGTTTAACTTATGTGAACAATAGTGTGATTTAACGAAACAGCAGTCAACCAGATAATGTTAAACCCTCTCAAACCTTCCTCCTTAAATAATTCAACTGAAAATAATGATCCAGGTAAAATATGAATTTCAGAAGGAAAATATTACAGAAGCAGTCCAAGAACTAGCAGCAATATATGATTCCAACATAGATCCCATACACACTTTCACCCTAAAACCACAGTTGATGGAATGGAGAATCATGTAACATGCTTATGCCCTCCCTTATGTATAAATAAAAGAACAATTACAAACAAGCCAATTTTCCAACTAAATTCAACAAGCTAACATGCCTAATCCTGGCATTTCAACAGTCTATCTCTACTTCGTAGTCACATCCACACATGGTATCAGTCCCTTTTTACTTTAGTAATGATTAAAGAGTTGTACAGTATCACCTGACAAAAATAGTCAAAAAGAATCAGTCACGAAAATTTTTACCTTTAGGTAATGCCACACAAGCACCTGAAGTTCCTATTGACACATACCCGTTACCTAGTGTGTGAACAGCTCCTTTCTGTTATTTTTTTCCACCACATTTTCTAACAATCCAGGTAAGTAGACAGTGCTGTATTTCAAATGTAGAAACAGCAAATGTGTATATCTCTAGCAGCCAAGTTCTTACAGTTTCTGAAAGTACTGAGACAGCTTATATTTATAAAACTACCATTATTAGCTAACACAGGCCTGAACAAAACCACAAATTGCCTCCAACAAAGTATAGCATGTGTGTAATGGCCATTTGGCTGCTGCACAGTGATCAGTACATAGTCAGATTTTCAGTTTACATTTTGGCATGACCAATGTCCAATATAGTCTCCTTAACATATTACAAGTGTGCAGTTTGTCAGCTCACATATATCCCAAGGAAAACATAAGTGAATGAAGTGATTAACACAGTACAGCAAATGGTGCAGTTATGTAATGAGGACGCACAGAGAAAAGAATAAATGAATACAGTAGCTTATCATAAGATGGTAGGCTGTACATAAAGAAAAAAAGCAAAAAATTTAAATGAAAGAACAAAGGAAATGCATAGCCGAGATATGCTAGCATGACCAAATTTACATACCTGTACATCTTATGATGCTCTAAGACTGCCTCAACCACAAAGAGTGTAAACATGAATGTCTCACTAAATTAGGGCAATGGTAATAAGGATAAAAATAAATACTTTTTCCATTATGTACTGGATGTATCAAACCAATCTCCAATTTCAAGAATTAAGAACTTTCAAACACCTATTACATCTCTTTGCAACAGTACTTTATGGTGTATTTTCTTCCTATCTTTTTTCACAAATTTTTTTGGGTAATATCTACATGTGGCCAAACTTCCTCAACGCTTATTAGTTTATCAACCACACTCAACTTACTCCTAGCATACATCTTTATCATTGTTACTCTAAGTTTCAGAAGATCAAGCATTGTAAGAGAAAATCATTTCATCATTGTTCATAAATAATAAAACCCAATTTCACTGGAGTCTGAACACACCCTTTATATGATGATTATACACGAGGGCAAAAAATATGAAAACTAAGGCACCTTACATCATATACAATACACACATCCATATAAAGTCTTAAGGGCCAATTCACTTGCAGTAGAACACTATATAAAGTCTTAAGGGCCAATTCACTTGCAGTAGAACACCTGAGAATGAGCTTAAAATTGACAAGAGCTCATGACAGGCCTGACTTTGTATGTCTTTACACATACACACTCATCTTACATCAAAAAGGTGGGCTACATCAAAAGTAACTGGAGGAAAGGGATTGTGGTATTAATTTCAAATGGCAAGAATCATATCAAACTCCTTCTCACTGTATAAGAACTACAGTCCAAATTAGCTTCCAGATGAACCTGGGGACTACCATTCAGATAAATTCTTGGTATGCTAACCTGACTGGATGTTTTATACGGTGCTGTTGTCGAGCCATGACTGCAAGAGCCACAAGGAACACAGGCACTCCTATCATCCACTGGTGATGTGGCATGGCAAGTACTGAGAGCAACTGCAATTTATCAAAATAAATCTTTATCATCATACATATCAATAATTACCTTAAATATATAGGATTGAAATAAGAATAGAGTGTGGACAAAGTTTTCCAATATTAATCACCTTAACGTGGACAAATCGTTCAAACAGCCAATTGGTCATGTTCATTGATGAGATATAAAAGATATGTTTAAGCTGTATTCACTCATATATAGTAAGTCTAAATCCAAGATCATAAGCCTCTCTGTATGTGTTGTAAGCCAAAATATCATGGGAATTATCTACAGTGCACATGCAAGTTTGGTTATTTTACCTTGTTAAAGACCCTGTACTTAGTTAATCCTCATCCCTTGGGATGTGATAACTCTCTTAATAGTGAAAAACAGGAGAGAGGACATTTATTCTAGCTTTACCATCCATTTCACTTCCTACTTCAAATGGAAATACCTGTGCAAAATACTCTCTTAGGACCTCAACACAAATCTTGCTATATTTTGAGATTATTAAACTTCTAACAATCATTTAATTTTCAAACTTTTGCGTAAACAATCATAACTACAATAAATAACAGCTTGTTAGATCCAGTATTATCCATAGGTAATGCAAATGCCTTCTCACACATGGGGACAAAACCTAAGGAAGAAAGAATCTAGTACAAAAATTAGTTTTTAAAAGGCTGAAGCAGACTGTAAAACTGAAATTTCATCAAACACATCAGCTTCCTCTAAGGGAGGTGTTCATCCACTTTAAGTCATTTGCAAATACATAATCCATGAGTCCATTTCTTTGTAAAATTACTCAAACTCTGTACTGTTCTTTGGTAAGATGTCTACCTCAGTATCACTATTGTTACTTTACATTATATATTCTCTCACACAAGACTGAAACTAGTACTGTACTAGTGTTCCCAAATAAGAAAGTAACTCTTTGACTATACATAAAGGCTAAGTTATGCTCATACCAGGAGCATGAACTTTTTCCATTTTCTTTGAAGACAAACATACAACCAGTCCTTCAAACCCCACAATTATTCTGAGAGGGGAGAGATTTTGATCTATACCACAAGCATGTGTTATGGAAATTGGCATCTTCATTGTCCACAGATGGCTTTACTAAACAAAACTGCAAAATATTCACCAGCCACAAAACAAAGGGCATAATCTTTCAGGAGCAGCCATTCTGGGTTCATCACAATACTGTTTTAACTCGAAAACCTCAGGTAGACAGGGTTTCTCATCTATTTAACTTTATCACCATTTTTTAAATGAAAATAATCCATCTATAAGTCCTTTTGCTCTTCAGTTGTTGGAAAGTTAATTCTTATACTTTCAAACACTGCAGGACAGTCTTTGTAAAGCCCACAGATTATCTTAATGATCAAGGGTATTTTCATATTGGCTTCAGATTACAGGATAGATTCCCATTCATATCTTACACTAAATGATTAATATAGTGCATTAAATGCCTTAAGTGAGATCTCTGTTATGATGTGTGAATTACAATACCATGTTTTCCAATAGATACAGGAAAATTAGAGACCTTTTCATTTAAATCTTTGATGTTTCAGACAGTTGCAGTCATTATTTTGTACCTTCTTTTAAGGATTACTTGGTAGCAAACATTTTATACACTGCACAGAATTGGTGCTTGTAGTAATGTTAGGATGAGTGATGTCGAAAGAAAAGACAGAAAAGTGCCACTTGTATCTGTCTGGGGAATGTGGTTTCAGATGTATGTATTTCTGGAAAGGTGGTGTTTAAGATTGAGTTGGGAGGGAAGTCATTTAGTGCTTGATGAGTCATTTCAGTTTGTATGTGCTTTGTCAGTGAACTCTATATCTAGAGCAAATTTTACATATAAAAAGGGAACCACTAATAACTCCAACATTGAAAATATTAACTGTACATACTGAAGTAACTACTTACAACCCCAACATAAAATATTGTAACTGGAGTTAATAACTGAATAAGCCATGGCCAACGAGGTGATTCCACTGCTCCACTTCGCTGGTACTGTCGTGTCCACTTGTCAAGCCACTTACGGCAATCTGGAGAGCTTGAGGGAAATATGTGAAAATCTATGACAAACTTGACAATGAACACTATCAGCAATTAACAAAGAAGAAATATAATGATATGTTTTTTCCTGTACTACATTTCATTTACTTTAAGACAAGAGCTATGAGTACAATCTCACTTGAAAATGTCACTAGTCACAAAGCCATACCATCTCCATATGTTTTAGTTTCAAAGATCTAATAGCAACACTCCAAACATTTGCAAATACTGTTGCACTGATACAATATATATATTAATAAAATCTAAAATGGGTAACTGAACATGGAACTAACATGGAGGAAGATGCATGAGCAACTTGGGACGGTGTAAGGCCAGCAGAATTAACAGTGGTGAGGAGCTGCTCTGCACCAGGGTGGATTATCGCCCAACACACGCCTGACACTCCTCCTGTGACTGCTGAGTGTAGTACCGTGTTGCCCTCACTGTCTACTTTGGTACGATTTACTCTGCACATTAAAGCAAGATATCAGTTAAAAGTCTTGCACTATAAAAAAGGCATTAAATCAATAATTTACTTGAAAAGTTTTGCAAAGGTGTAATAAATTTTTACCCTATTCTAGTTGCATCAAAAACAAGATTACCCATGATACTGGAATCGAAAAGGGATATCACCATGTTTTTTTGCAACAAAATCCAGATCCAAGTATGTCCGTAACAATTAACTTCTCTTAAGGTTCTGTAATGAAAATGCAGGCTTTAGTGCATCATGCATGATAGCTAGAGAATGAACGTAAGCAAATGAGGCCTTTTCTTCATCTGTCCCTGGGGCTGTCTCACTGAAGTTGGAAGTGTGAACAAGTAGGAAAGAAAATATCATACTATCTATACATAACTGCTGTTTCCCACATCAGCGAAGCAGCGCCAGGAAACAGATGAAGAATGGTCCATCAACTCATATCCACATATATATATACATAAACGTCCACATACACAAATATACATATCAACATATACATACACCTACTCAGACATTACATACATACACATGTACATAGTCATACTTGCCTGCCTTCATCCATTCCCATTGCTACCCTGCCCCACAGGAAAACAGCATTGCTATCCCCTGCTTCAGCAAGGCAGTGCCAGGAATACAGACAAAAAGGCCACATTCGTTCACACTCAGTCTCTAGCTGTCATGGGTAATGCACCAAAACCACAGCTCCCTATCCACATCCAGGCCCCACACACCTTTCCATGATTTACCCC
>JAUUDZ010438834.1:2066-13247 GCA_032361705.1 Panulirus versicolor
TGATACCTTATTAAGATTCTGTTCATATTATTAGCATAAGACATTCAACAAACCTTTAATTATGCAAGAAGAAACTGATTCTTCAGAGAAAGCACAATCAAAATGACTTTATAGAATCAGCATTGAATACTAACATCAACTACTTGCAGCAGTTTTCTCTTAATCCTTAGAAACTTACTATGCTTGTGACATGATCCCAGAACTTTAGAAAAGTGTCTGTGATAAAATGGAGTTAGGAACTTGGCATTTACAACAACTAATGTAGTGACGAACAGATACTCAAGAAATAGCAATAGAATTTCTTTTCTTCACTGAATCAAAACATTCCTGTCCACCTGAGGTATTCAAGAATTCATCACAAGAATGATAGAGGCAAGTTTTAAAAGCCTAAATCTAAAAGTCAAGACTAAAATTTATATGATTAATTGAGATTCCAATTCTTTCCTTTTAAGTTAATCCTCTAAAAACAGTTTGAAACTATTCTTCTAAGCAATTTTCTCAGAGACAGAAATTTATCAATATATAAAATTTTCAAAAGTATGAGAAATCACTGCCTCATAATTAAAGTTTCTGATGGGACCTTTACAATTTTTTCTATATGACAACTAGAGGCCCTGAACTCTTTAAAACTTTGAAAAGAGAAATAAGAAAGCATTTTAAAGCAAGGCTAAGTTCCTGCCTTTTGATTCAATGCCTTCATAAGGTAAATGCCTATGGCACTAAAGGAAGACCAAAAAGAATTCAAAGGAAGATAAAATTCTCCTTTCAAATAGAAAACCATAACCATCATCAATACCTGATAAATAGTGGCATAAATAGACGACAATAAGATACTTCCAACATAAGACAAAAATTTTATATTACAACTATAAATCTTTTTAGAATTATCAAATATATGACTGTCCTAACCCAGCTTCCTTTTTCTGAAGCTGAGCTACGAATACTTGAAGAAGCCTTTGCCTTTTTCTAACGCCCCTTTCAATAAATTCTACAAGTATGCAAAATGCATAACTTCTTTTATCTTTGACAGATGACTTATGTAGAAGCAGCAGTGATATCATGAATTATAACTGCAAGCTTTCAGCACATTTCTCCACATAAACTCAGGATGCACAGCCTGAGCAGCTCATGCTTTCCAGACAAAACTGCACTTCCTATTCTTAATTCATGAATTTCTTCTGAGCATTAACTAGCCATTAAGCTAACTCTAACCCTTTCATCATACGATGATGACAGTGATATACTGAATCAAAATACTTTTGCTTAAAGAACCTATAAGATGGGATTCTCTCTTTATGTTAGTTGAGATAGCATGGGCAGCTGAAGCCCTAAATCATGGCCATCCCATTAACACAGACATATACATATATATATACATGTGCATATTCATACTTGCTTGCCTTCATCCATTCCTGGCGCCACCATGCCCCACAGGAAACAGCATGGCTACCCCATACTTCAGTGAGGAAGCACCAGGAAAAGACAAAAAAGGGCCACATTCGTTCATAGTCTCTAGCTGTCATTTGTAATGCACCAAAACCATGGCTCTCTATCCACATCCAAACCCCATAGACCTTTCCATGGTTTACCCAAGACATTTCATATGCCCTGGTTCAATCCACTGACAGCATGTCGACCCAGGTATAGCACATCATTCCAATTCACTCTGTTCCTTGCATCCCTCTCACCATCCAGTATGTTCAGGCCCTGATCGCTCAAAATCTTTTTCACTCCATCCTTCCACCTCCAATTTGATCTCCTGCTTCTCTTTGTTCCCTCCACCTCTGATATATCCCATTTCATCGAACAACCCCTAGGGGTGGATGAACTGCTGGGTTAACTCTGGACTGACTGCTGCAACCAAGATCTGAACCTATATGCTTGACCCTGGGTGACCCATGAGTGCATCACAATCAGGAATGCTAACCGCTCTTACAAAGTGATCCCTCAAAATGCTTTTTTAAAATTCCAGAAACAAAACTATGAGAACATTTATTATATAAAAAACAAACTTCCAGATGGTTATGTATTGCAGAACAATAACAGTTTCAGTAATTTGAGAAAACAGTTTTACAATACTTACGAAGACTGGAATGTCTGTGTTAGCTCATGCTTCAATTCACCACGATGGTTGATGGTGAATATTCGAGAGATTGGGATCCCAACAGCCCGATAAGCCCAAACATCCTGGAAGAGACCAATCTAGTAAGGCTTCATACTAAAGCCAAATGTAGCTATTTTCTCACAGTTTCAGTTACCTACACCTTCCCTACGAAACCTGAGTACTAAAACTACACTCATCTTAATTTTGCTAACTACTAAAATTTCATCTTCACTTACACATCATGCTAAAAATTTACATCTTTTTTTTCATTTTTCATACTTGATCGCCTCTTCCCACATTAGTAAAGTAGCATTAGGAACTGATGAAGAATTGCTACATTTGTTCATATACATTCCCTAGCTGTAATGTATAATGCACCAAAACCATAGCTCCTACCTAAAACTAGGTCCCCTTAGACCTTTCCATGGTTTACCTCAGCCACTTCACATGCCCTGGTTCAATCCACTTACAGCAAAGGGAAGATAAAAATCAGTTATATCAATACTTTTCCACCTTATCCTAACTTAGAGATGAATTCCACTATGTTGATTCAACACCTAATTCTAACCCAGATAAGGATAATCTCATCAATTCTAATTACAGACTAACATGATTTGGCTGTCATTCAATAGAAAAAGCTCTTCAGGATATAAAACTTGAATCAATCTTTGAACAAGTGCTGTAGACCATTAAAAAAGAAACTTCAACTATGATCAAAATCCAACTTGAATGAACAAGACTACTGATCAGAAACGATCTCACTCACATATGGTGGGAATAAGCCTTGGTAGACTGCATTCTGAGCCTGGTTGTACAATAATGAGACTAAATCTGGGAAGTGAGCCAAGGCTCCATTATTTGGGTTTGTTTGGACAAAAGATTACACAAAAGTTAGGGAAAACTTATACAAAAGTGACCTTTCCCAGCTCCAGCAAATACAAATTAGTAATTCATAATCAAAACACTGTGAACTACAGTCTGTCAAAATACAGCTAACAAACACATAGTAACAACACATCTTTCTGCCATAACTGCTTTGTAGCTGTCAGAAAACTTCTGCTCAGGCCTAGTAGCTAATAGGTAGAGGGAAGATGTATCTCTGCTTAAGTCTACTTGAACTTAATTTGATTCTCTGCCAGCTCAAAATCTATTTTTCGAACCTGACATCATATTGAAGACCAAAGAGCTTCCAAAAAAGTGACATATGAATGCCTAAGACATAAATCAGGTAAAACCTACGTTCAAATTCTAACTCAATTCTCTGAAATTGTGGAGGCTATCTCGATTATTAACTAGATAAAGTCTTTCTATATGAAAATGACTGTTAGCGCACATATATTCAGTTCCCCCATCTGAATAAGCTTCTGCTTTTGAATGAAGTCCAATACAACTTATTGTAAGAAATGATCAGAAATGGTTCTGAATGTTCATAATAAAG
This sequence comes from Panulirus versicolor, assembly GCA_032361705.1. Lineage (NCBI taxonomy): Eukaryota > Metazoa > Arthropoda > Malacostraca > Decapoda > Palinuridae > Panulirus > Panulirus versicolor. Next base: position 5,609 of record JAUUDZ010438834.1, read on the forward strand.
TACAATCAAATGTAGTGATACCGGACTCCTCCTATAAGAGGTCACACCACTAATGAAAAGTCACCTCTGGAATGCCTGTATCACTGAGAGTACAGTGTCATCCAAGAACTTTTATCTCCAAAGGAATTGATCATTTTCCTACTAATGAAGACACTGCAGCCTTGGATCTTCTGGAAAGAGTATCCTGGAAAAACTCAAAGAACCATTCAAGAAAAGGGTATTGGGGAAGTTATAAATAACTAAATACACTGAGAGGTAAAATTCTGCACCATTTCTAATGATATATTTCCAAAGAGCTCTATGATACAACTTTCTCATCTTACAACCCATGAGAACTGGGTTATATCTCAGAATCAAGCATATCTGATAAAATATTGGTCACTTCAGTTAGCATGCTAGTCAATACTTTGGCAACAAGTATGCTAATCAGTATCATTCATTTCAAAGATGGCATAATAAAAGTATCTCCAACAAATTTTCTCTTAAGCCATTAAGAGGTACCTAAATCTAGTTACTTCTAATCCATCTATCATACATAAACTGGAAAAAAAGAGAAAAATTAGAGGAAGGCAAAACTTGAATCTTTTTGTTCTTACATTGATTTTATTTCCATATCCAGAATAAAATGGATTTTTGTCAGAAGGATACAAGGCTTGAATATCTCTCAAGCACGATATCTTGAACTCTTCTGGTTTCTTCTCAATGACTTCCCGGTGGAAGGCTTGTATTAAAGAGGTTGGATTCAATAGTAAAGGCCCATCAGGTAATGAAAGATCACCCTGTTTGATCGATCTAAGGTAGTCACGAGTGATACGTGCCTGCCCTGCAAAGACAATTGTGTGTTTTTAGTAATATACAAAAATTAAGCAGGCAAAAATTCTTTATCATTTTATTCAATTATCTATAATTCCATTCCTATCTATAAACTGTGAACAAAGTGTACACAGCTTCATTTGTTTGTGTAAAATATACCATGATTCTCTAGTCTATTCCACATAACTATGACAGTAAAAGAAATGCTTACCCTAATCATTATTGTAAATGCTTTTCTACAGAATTGTAATATATGTAGAATCTGCATATCTACATATTGTTCAAGCTTAAAGAGTACCTTTCGTAAATTCTAATGAAATATTTGGCAGTTTGTTCAGGTTACTGCCTGTGAATCAATTGCAAATTGTGTGATCCCTAAAAGTATATTGTGCGGTCCCTAAAAGTATAGGGGAGTGACCAGCTGCTAAAACTCAAATCAAGGGGTGATTTAACAAAAATACACCAATCTAATGTCAAACTGTCCTCAAAACTAAAAGTCACCAGTATGGCTGATACTAGGCAAGAGTTAAGTCTGACAGCCAACTGCTACCTCAACAAATGTGAACATAAAATACTTAAAAGGAGCAGGTTAAAAGTCACTCTAAGCCTGTGTGTGTCTTAATATAAGGATAAAAAAAGATTTTTTTTTTTCATTCCAATTTACATAGAGTGGATTAAGAAAATTTAAGCATGCAACTTAAGTTGGTACTGATTCAGCAGATACTGAGTCCCCAATCACACAAGCTGACAAAAGGGTAACCTGCTATAATTGATGCATGATACATAGAGCAAGCCATTCATAAGGTCAAGTTGGAGGTCAAAAATATCATAAAGCTTTCCCTAATAATTCTTAGTGGCAAAATTTTTTTTTTTCAATAATAATGCTATCTACATCTATCTTATATGTATATAAGAACAATTCTTCCGTATCTGACTAAAAATCACTGAAGTAATTCCAAATTGTGACATACTACCTAAATAGGAATGGAGTTAAAAGGTTACAGTGTTTACAGTAAAGGTCTGTACAAATAACCTTCAAGACTAAAAGTGCTCAATTCAGCCCATGGAGACAGTAATGGAGCTGATGATTAGGGCAAAGTAATGTTCTCAACAGATCCCTTCATCTGAGTTTCTCCTATAGTGACAGCATTACTAGACATAAAGTTAGATCTAGGAGTCTACAGTATAATATAGAAAGCTGCTTACCTATAGCTCTAGCAGAGAGGTACAGAAAATGATAGCCATTATTCATGATCTTTGTGAAGAGCTGAGCAACACCACTTTGAGCCCAGTCCTTGCCCAAAATTGGCAAGAGATGACCCAGCACATCAGACTTTGTAATCGTGCCATCAATGTCTGACACAACAATCTTATCATCATAATTCCACAAAAAAATATGGCACTTGCATCGAGTGGTTCCCTGGTAGGCTGTTGTTACGGAGAAGAGTGCTTCATTGCTTCCTTCACGTAGATTGAGTTTACCCTAATAAATAGAATTCCAACAAATTAGCTTAAATAGTTCCTCTTCTTTGAAAAGCTGTCTTACTTAAACTGAAAGCAAAGGACAATTACAAAACAAGTTCACAATATCTTTCTCAATTATATGGGAACAGCAAATCCTACAGTATCTTAAGAATGGGTATGCAAAACAAAAATCTGCAAGTAGCAGCTATACTTTGCTAATCATTCTAATCTTTCTATGTAACTTCGACATGATATATTTATTTATGCCATTTCTCACACAACAAACTTCAGTCTTCCAGTAAATGCTCCTTACAGAATTAAGTAGCATTCTTCCTGCACCTTCCACAAGGCAACTGTCAACCTTATCATATATGCTTTATCGAGGTCACCACTTCTAAAAATTCTAAGTTCTTCTAATGGAAATTCTTAAAAACAAATAACTGGTTCACAAATCAAGTAGGAATGAAGGTGAGTGATTCTAGGATTAAAATGGGTCTGCATTCATAATGAGTGACAGCACCATGGCTGTTTAATCTGTTAATGCATGGGGTCATGAAGGAAATAACAGTGAGGGTCAGAGGCAAATGGAGAGAGAGAGAGAGAGAGAGAGAGAGAGAGAGAGAGCTGCTGCCAGTTGATTACACAGCTCTTGTTGCAGACTAGACAGGAACTCCAAAAGCTCGTCTGGGTGCTGGAGAGTGTATATAATGAGGGAGAGGAGAATCAACATGAAAACATTTACAGTAATGAGCTGTAGTATGGAGGTGAGGCAGGTCAGTATGAGCATGAGACTGAACAAGGAGCACATGGAGGAACTAGACTGTTTTGGTTATCTGGAGTGGTCATAGCAGGGTATGGAACAAAGTGGGCAGAAGTGAGTCAAATTGTGGGAGAGGGGGCTAACGTCCTGGATGCATTAAGGGTAAGGATGGATGTATTTAAAGGAACTGTCGACCTCAAAGTGCTTTATGGATGCGAGTCTTGGGCACTGAATACAACAGAGAGGAAAAGGGTTAAAAAGCAGGAAATGAAGAGCCTAAGATTGATAGGTGATGTGTGGTGGGATGATTGTGCATGGAATGACAGTGTAAGAGCGAGGTGTGGTGTCAAGCAAAGCCTGATTGAGATATGACATGGGCATACTAAAATGATTTGATCATGAAGATGAAAAGCAAAGACTGACTGATTAAAAGGATCCATGTCAGTATGTGGCAGAATCATTAAGCATGAAAAGCAAAAATTATTTCTCAAACATTCATGGTGGAATCACAATTTTCAGAATCTTAAACACTATGTCATTGCTATTTTGACATCTATTCTTATCTCAAGGTCGCATTTTCTGGGGCATATAAAATCTAAAAGACTGACTATCTGGAACACACTCTTAGAAATTCAGAAATTCAAATACTAAACATCCATCAAAACACTAAGTTAATAGTGTACTCCTTAATTTAACAACTCTTCCTATCGTGATAGTGTTTCCATGGGCAAATACAGTATAAAGATTGAGAAGGCACGACATAATTTCAGAAATGCAAACATACTACACCTGCAAAGTGAACTTAAAATACTTCCAATAAAAATCCACCTCAGCATGCTCTGCACTCAATTCTCTCTCATCTAAATGCTTATATAATCAACCAAAATCCTTTGAAAAAATATAAAAAGCTCATTCCCTAATTCACTTTAGCAACTCATATTTGCTATTACTCTCTACCCCATCATCACAACACTGACGAAGCATATTTTCATTGCGACAAATTGACATGCATTAAACAATCAACCCCCTTACACAATATTAAAATCCATCCCATCATGTTACACTTTTCTGTATGTGTTTTGGACATCATCTGTTCATCTTTTTACCATCAAAAACATACAACTTAAATTCCACACAACCATCACATCCAAGATGCAACTTACATAATGAACATCTATCCTTCAACCATCCCATACTCACCACAAACACAAACACACAATATCATACTCACCACAAACACAAACACACAATATCACCACACTCCTTGACCTGTGCTCCCAGCTGGTGGATCATCAGTGCCTTTGGACCCAGTGCTATTTCTTCATAGTTCTTTTCATTGTTCACACCTCCCAACTATTAACTTCCTAAGAAAACATAAATGAAATGTATAACATTGTTTGTATAGGAAATATCTACTTAGGGATAGCAACAACATGGATATGAACATTTTTCTGTCAAATTAGCTATAAACTTACTATCTGTACAGATGACAGCCTTAAACTCTTCTTATACCGCTCTCCATGGAATTGTTTCTCCTTTCCTTCCTCTAGATCTTCAGACTCTGAAGAATCTGTTGCAGCCCTGCGACTTAGATGTCCTTTTTTCGTTGGCGTCCCTGGTAAGCTTGTTTGTGTCTCTGCCACAGTTACTTCTATGAGGTTGGGATCAGGAATGCTTGGAACCATTTCTGTTGTTATGCATGCAGTTCCTTGCTAAAAGTACAGGAAGAAAGGTGATAAATAAACAAACAGCAAACTTTGATGGTGATAGAGATTATATTCATATACACAGCCAAATATTTTTTTCTGACAAAATGAATCTGGGATGAAAAAGTGAATGGATTGGCTGACTTCAAATGCTGCAGGCACAACACAAATACCTAAAGATTAGAAAACCTTAGGAGATAAAGAGTAATTAAGGATTCAAAATTAGAATCTGAAATTGGCAGAAATAAATGTAAAGTGAATAAAAGAAATAAGATGGTCAGTGGAATGTGCTGGATGAAGGAAAAACACTAACAACAAACTCTAAGTTAGAAACTTCTACTGACAGCAGTTACAATATAATCATGAGATCTATGCTTCACCTTGCATCAAATTTTTGGCTTCAATACTAAATTCATGCATGTACATCACCAACAAGGATGGTAATTCCATCTTAATACAGATAGTAATCAAATTTTATACAACTGTTGAGATCTTGCTTCACAAAATCAAAACCTTCTCTTAAAACTAAATGCTATAATTGTCATTTAAGTAACAATCAATAAATTCCTACCTCTGTATTCCCCTGACATGACACCATCTTCTCAGAACCAATCTTCACATTTTTGCTATTCTCAATTTCTTCAGTCTGGTTATTACGTCTCCATGAAGAAAACCAAGAGTAGCCCTTTGATTGTGAGCGTTTTCTGATTTCCTTCTTGGGCATGTGTTCCTTGATGAAATCATCAGCTAATTTCTGGAGATTAAAACAACACGTTCTCTTCAACTCACAATATCAAGGAGTGCTTTTGGATGTATGATATGGGTATACTACCACCATGAAAGTTCAATGCTTTTACTGAATAAAGCAGACCAGCAATCATGACTGATGTACTAAAATGAAAATTTGGGAAAGGAAGGATTATAACGATACATGTGAATTATGTGTAAACTTTCTTAAAGCAGAAAGTCTCAAAGTTTTAACAGGAATTTCAAAAGAGTGACAAATAAGGTGAAAGTATATATAAAAACCAGGGAATGTGAAGTAACCAAAATCTTGGAACAGTCTGTGGAGTTTGGCTGTGGATGTAGGTTAATTATACATGACAGATGTTACACTGTGGATTTTGGTTAATTATACATGACAGTTAAAGACTGAATGTGGTCAAATAAGGCCACTGTTCTTGTATTGAACACCACATTGCCAAGATGAAAGAAGTAACTGTGCATTAGAAAAATATATAATGCTTCTTCCTTCTCAGTGAGGTAGCATCAGGAAGATATAAACAATGGCCTCATTTGTGAACATCAACTCTGTTGCTGTCATGTATAGCGCATTGAAACCAGTGCCTACGACTATTTATGTTTTTTCCTTTCCATTAAAGCAAAAGTATCTACAGTAGTTGTATGATGCTGGACTCTGACCATTCGCTTTAATATCCAACTACAGGTACTTAACCATCAAATTCTTCCCTCATAATCTTCATATCTATAATTCACAAATACTGTTTAAATACCTGTGGGACTGGTCGCTGGAACAGCACAAGGGAGAGAATCTGCGGAGCAGCAGCATTCCAGTTCAGGTACTTGCCCCCAAACCTTATTACAAGGTCGGGATTGTCTAAGATTTGTGGATTCTCACAGAAGTCATCATAGGTTACAAGGTTCTGAAGGAAAAGGCTCTCAGGGAAATCCCCCTCGTATTCATGAAGGCGTCCACAAAGTGAAAAGGCAATGTCATGGTAGCCCCTATAATCATGCCAAATGAGAATATCAATTAATTTTCAGAACTATTTAAAATCATTTAATTAAAGAAAGTTACTTCCAAGTCATGGCTCACACTATACATCACACCATCATTAACAGATGCTTCAGATTTTCGTATTAGTGATGCTTGCAAATATTATTCACAGAAAGAGAAAGATAAACTTACTTATAATCAAAAATAGGATGCCTGAAGTCTTCAAAATCTGAGTCACTACAAATCTTAGGACCACCAATTGCTCCTTCAACACTGTGTGGTGACTGGGGAAGTGATGGCCCATTGCCAGATTCTGCATCCTCATCCTTTACTCCACCTATGAACATGGGAAAAAATTAAGTAAAATTCTTAGTTAACTAAAATAACAAATTTCTACTTCCTGATGCATGAAACGACACAAACATTCTAAATAAAGTGATCAAAAACTGCATACTGTTGTCAATCACCATATTTCACATGGATTAAACAAAATTTTCAGTTGGTTCTGCATTAGTGTATCATTCCATAAGCATGTGTTTGTTTTGCCAGTTTTGCTGTGAACAGGCTTTTAAAAATGGATTTAAAAGGTCTGCATCCTACAGAGCAAATATGGGTCACAAAAAGCCAACTGCAAACGACTGAAACTGCTAATGGCATGTAATACCTTTAAGTATAGGCTGACATATAAAATCTGGTTTGGATTCATCTTTCAACTAAAGGTCAAACTGCAATATTACCAAGTCTTAGGAAAAACATTATTCAGCATTAGATAGCAATTCAAACTACTGGTCAGAATAATAATTTTGCATATACATGATTTGGCTCAATCTTCAAACATGAATTTAGGAATGATGAAAAGAGTAATCTAAAACAAGATCATAAAACTAACAAATTAAGGAATAATGCAGATTGGAAAGTAGGAGTAAGCCCTTCTTTAAATAATATACAAATGAGTTACAGCTTTATCTTCAAAAAGATCTGATAATGCTCGAAATTATTTTCTAAAGCTAATGACCTGATATTATAAAGATGTATCACAAACATGAACATACATATACTTTTTTTATTTTATTATACTTTATCGCTGTCTCCCGCGTTAGCGAGGTAGCACAAGGAAACAGACGAAAGAATGGCCCAACCCACCCACATACACATGTA
>JAUUDZ010438845.1:0-13247 GCA_032361705.1 Panulirus versicolor
GGACTACTATAGCATCCATACAACACTGCTGGGACTACTATAGCATCCATACAACACTGCTGGGACTACTATAGCATACAACACTGCTGGGATTACTATAGCATCCATCCATCCTAATTTCAACATCACCCTCGTTTATCATCAGCCTATTTCCATCATATAATTGTTTATCATCAGCCTAACTTTATCACCACCCTTGTTTATCATTACCCTAACTCCATGACTACCTCTGTTTATCATCAGCCTTACTCCATTATCACCTTCGTTTATCACATTCCTCAGTGCTCCCAGAACCTTACACCCACCTTAAGACTTGCTTCCACCTCCATGATTCCATTTGCTGCCATGTCCACTTACTGGTATCTAAAACACTCCACCTCTTCCTTTCAAACTCGCATCCCAATCAATCCATCTCTCTTCCCCGCTAAGCCTAATAGCCTTGCTTTTGTTCACATTAACTCTCACCTATCTCCTTTTGCATACTAACATTCATAAATCATCTTCTACAGCTTCTCAGTTGAATTTGCCACCAGCGCTGTGTCATCAGCAAACAACTAGTGACTCACTTCACAAGCTCCCTTATCTCCTGCAGACAGCATACTCATCCGTCTCTCCAAGACCCTTGCATTTACCTTCCTCACCGCCTCATCCATAAATAAATCAAATAGCCCGGGTAACATCACACTCCCCTGTTGCAGGCCCAACTTCACCTGTTATCACTCGCGTTCCTCTCTAACTAATTGAACACGTCTTACACTCTTCATAAAAACTTCTAGCCGCTTCTAGTAGCTTTCCTCCTGCACAATATATATCTTTCAACCCAATCGTATGTTCTCTTCAAATCTATATATGCCATGTACGAATCCTTCTATTTCTTTAAGTATTTCTCACACATATTCTTCAAATGTAAAGCAAACACCTTATCCACACATCCTCTACCATACCTGAAACCACATTGTTCCTCCTCAGTCTGATAATGTGTGCATGCCTTCACTCTCCATTGCCATTCTCACCACAGCACTACCCATTACCATTTACAAGTTACACTCAACAAACTTATACCTCTGCTGTTCAAACACTCACCTATTATAGCATCTACCATAGAACAATACTGGGACTACTATAGCATCTATACAACACTATTGGGTCTACTATAGCATGTATACAACACTGCTGGGACTACTATAACATCCATACAACACTGCTGGGACTACTATAGGATCTACGTAACACTGCTGGGACTACTATCGTATCTATAGAACACTGCCGTGACTACTATCGTGCCCTTACATAATGGCACTAGATATGCATTCCCCAATCCTCAGGCCCTTGTCATGATCTATGCAGATCCATTTCTTACTCACTCCCCTCACTTCAACTGCTTTCACCTTTTGCCATTCTACACTCACTCTCGCCTGGCATTTTTTCACACAAGTCTCCTTACCAAGCTCACTTACTCTCACAACTCTCTTCTCCCTGATATTGTCTCCTCTTTTTCAAAAACTACAAATCTTCATCCTTGCCTCTACATGATAGTGATCAGACTTCCCACCACCTGCCCCTCTCAACACATCTACATCCAGAACTCTCATTTAAAAGCCTATTAATACATAATCTATAATGCCACTGAACATCTCTCCTACTCACATAATATTCTTGTGAATATATCTCTTTATAAATACGGTATTCCCAATCACCGAGCTTTTTCAGTGCGCAAGTCCACAAGCTCTTCAACATTTCCATTCATAATGCTGAATACTCCATGCACACTAATTATACCCACAACTGTCACATTACTTACTCTCGCATTTAGATCACCCATCACAAATACCTAATCTCGTGCACCAAAACTGCCGACACATTAACTCAGCTGCTCCCAAAACACTTTCCCCTCATGATCTTTCTTCTTATGGCCAGGAGCATAAGCACCAATAATCACCCATCTCTCACCATCCACTTCTAGTTTTATCCATATCAATCTAGAATTTACTTCCTTACACTCTATCACACACTTCCTCAACTCCTGCTTCAGGAGTAGTGCTGCTCATTCCTTAGATCTTGTTGTCTCACCAACACCTGAGTTTACTCCAAAGACATTTGCAAACCATTCTTCACCTGCCTATTTCTCGTCTCTTTTCATCTTGGTTACATCCACTCACATTCAGACACCCCAGTCTGGGCCTTTGAGGAGGATGAGCACTCCCCACTTGGCTCCATCTCCTGTTTCCTCTTTCAGAAATTGAAATACAAGAAGGGGAGGCATCATAATTAATTTCACATACAGAAAGGATGATTATGAGATAATGAAAAAGGAATAACAATACCTCAATATATATATTAAGCAATTTGTACAAACTGGAATATCTATTCTCTGTAATCATGTTCACACAACTTCTGTACAAGAAACATCATCTTAACAGATTACAATAATCAATAATTTACATCACACATTTCAGATTCTGATTCATATGTATCAAATCAATCTCAGATATCTTTGAAAATTCTAGCTAAATGGTGTTCCCTAGAAAGATAAGACATGAGCCTGGCCAAGTTATACAGTACACCACCCACAGTTGCAGGACTTCTAATTCATCACAATGAGGAACAATCACATATAGATTATAGAAAAACATGATGAAAATATGAATCAATAAATGTTAAAACATTCTATTATCAGCCTTTCTTTCTCCTTATATTCCTGCTTGTTCTTATTTCAAATATGTGTAAGGTTAAAAGTAACTGTATTATAAACTACCCTACTGTAAGTAAAAGAATTTTGATATATAAAATGCTTCACAATGACAAGTGGTGGTATGATGTTTACCCTACACATGAAGTGAAGATTTACAAGTGATAGTGTACTGATTATCCTAAATATGAAGCCATAAATCAAACCATTTTGATATACAGTGAAGATTTACAAGTGGTGGTGTATTGATTATCCTAAATATGAAGCCATAAATCAAAAAATTTGATATACAGTGAAGATTTACAAGTGATGGTGTATTGATTATCCTATGAAGTTGTAAATCAAATAATTTTGATATACAGTGAAGATTTACAAGTGATGGTGTTCTGATTATTCTAAACATGAAGCTCTAAATAAAAATAATTTTGGTATACAGTTATGATTTATAAGTTATGGTGTATTGATTATCCTAAATATGAAGCTGTAAATTAAACAATTTTGATATACAGTTAAGATTTGCATGTGATGGCATACTGATTATCCTAAATATGAAGCTATCAAAATACCTTTTCCCTGCTTGGCACAGACAAATTTCTGGAAATATGCAGGTACATTGAATACTCTCACTATTAATATGAGACAAACAGGTTCGAGTTCCTCAGATCTATTTTTCCTTTTTTTTTCATTCTTACCAAAGGAAAAATTTTACTATTTTGTAGATACGATCTGCATAGAGTGTAGTCCACTGGGACTGGACCTCTAGTAAAGAGCTTCCAATGGACTTAATATCTCAATTTTTTTACTGCATAACAAAAAGGAAAAACTGTTTTGTGTTCATTCAAATATTAAACATGTTTATGAACTTATTTTGTTGTAAAAAAATACTGCACTAAACACTGAAAAAAAAAAACCTACACAGGGTCAGTCAGAAAGACAAATACAGAGACAGAAACACTGATGGGGGAAAAAATTAAACTTATTTTAACACTTGTAGATATGGAGATTTACTTTCTTCTTGTGCAACTAGTGCACATGACCTAGCCTAGTAGGTATGTGTCTATGTTAATAAGGGTGTTTATGTAATTACCTATTCATAACATCTTGTAATGTACTAGGAGGGAGTTTTATAATCATGAGGTGCCATGTCTTGAGCTTTCTCCTACAATCATACAACTCAAATTTATGTATGCTGTCTATATTAAACATGTCCTCGGTCATTCTATTCCATTCATCCGCCACTCTTATAATCATAAGAGTACTTCTCTACATCTTTCTTAGTAAGTTTCTTACTTTCATATTAAGTTTCTGGTTGCTGTAACCATAGATCTTCCAAAGAACTGTTCATTGTGCATCATAGCTCTGTTTTAAAAATAGATGTCATGATCAGGTCAACCTACACTCTTCTCCCTCCCAAGGTGGGAAATTTTAAAGCCTTTCGCCTTCAAATGTAACTTAGCTCTATGAATTCTGGTATCATCTTTGTTGCCCTCCTCAGGACCTCTATTAGCTCTATGTGCTCCTTTGGGTGAGATGATCAAGCTTGAGAAGCATACTCTAATTTTGGCCTTATGTAGGATATGAAAAGCTTGCTAAATATTTCCTTATCCATATATTCAAAAGCTATTTTAATGTCAGCCAAATAGTTTGTCTCTTTTACTATTCTCCTAATGTGCAACTGGTTAGGAAATATGCTGACTCCTAAGTCCTTGTCACACACACAGCCTTGAAGCCTCATTTCCTGCCGGATAATAATCATATCAAGGCCATCTTTCACAGTCATTACTATAAAATTTACTGCTTCGTGTACCAACCTAATTGTTCTTTTATTGTCATTATATATTCGTTCTGGATCATTAAAATTCTTCAGAGATTATATATCATTAACAGAACTATGCACTTCTTTCCTACTGTTGCCCTGTTGGGCCATCTACAACCGTTTCCTGAAACTTAAGCTCATCTCTTATTAGGAGAGCCAAATCCCCTTTTATTTTCTCTGTCCCTTCTTATTGGCAAGTACCTCTCCAGACAGAAAAGGTAAAATATTATGTCTTTTAAAAGCTTCATTCCCACAACTTCAACAATAACAGGTTCATTTTCTCAAAATACATTCGTCAAATTCCAACTCATTACTGTGTACTACTAATCCATCAACATTTATATGTAATACTTTCAGTCTACCATTACCACAGTCTAACATTCCTGACCTCCCAGAGGCACTGGTATGGGTACACTTTCCTCTTACCTCATTTTGCATCTTCTGTTTTTTGCCTTCTGACTATATTCTTTACTTTTTTCCCTCTCTTCCTTTACTATATCGTGCTTTATGAATTTTCATATGAAGTACACTTTGTGTTTGAGTTTCTTAGCCAGTCTTAGTACCTCCTGGCTAAATGATACCAAATTATATGTAACCATAATTGGTCTGCTGTTTATGTCTTAATTATAACGACAAATTCTTCTTTCCTTTATTATCAAGATTGCATCCTGTAATTCTAGTGCCTCTAATAACCCCTTAATAAGCATTTCTTCTTTCTTTCCCCTTTATATGCCGAGTGTTCTTCCTCTGATACATAAATAATCAAGGATGTACATCTGTTGACCTTCTGGGTAACTAACCTTTCAAATCTAAGTACCACCTATCATGCAGCTATGTTCACCAATTTTGGTTCATTAACCTCTACACTTTGTTTTCCCTATAATCTCCCTTTTTGGTGATATATACATAAATGTCTGTTAAAGTTTTATGTACATACAGGTGTATGTACATAAAGGTGTTCCAGGGCTACAAATAATAACATCATATATGAGAAGTCACCTTGACAAGGCTGTGTGTTCTTCAGCAGATGGAAAAGAGTTTAGTATAATTTAGCTTTTTCCTTCCCCAAAGGGTGCCATCTTTACTCCTGCATGAAGTGCAGCCTCAAAGTTAAAGTGGCTCCATACAAGATGTCCTGGGGTTGCATGGGCAAATGAATGCCCTAATCAAGGCCATCTCACCACCACATATATACATACCCTAGCCTAAGCCAGGGACCCAATTTATTGACCAACCTCTGGGGAACAAGGATATGAACAAGGATTTGCAACTAGGATTTGAACCTATGCTCCCAACCCTGAGCAGACCCTAGCTAACTGCTAAACCAAGGAGGTCCGTGGAGGATCAGATACACAATTACTCTAAACATACACACCAACAATGTCATACACACACATAAGAGATGGAGCCCCACTATCACAAAACTCCCTTCTGTACAGTACAAATAAGTAATTACAAATGGGTAATTACCATTAGTGATGGTGGTCGGCTTAAGAGTAAGGTACTGTTCCAGGCTTAGTCCATTAAGTCTCCCAACTGACAATAATCTTACTTCAGATGCATTGGAAAATCTATTTATTTATTTCCATTTGACTAAGATATTAAAAAAAAAATGTTTTGAATCTCAAGCATACATTAACTGAAATGAGATTATCTAACTGTTGAGAAACATTTAGCATGAAATAAGTGTATCTAAAACTAAAGATACAGGGTGTAGAATGGAAAAAAAGTGAGAATGAATTTAGCTACAGGAATTCATGAAGAATGGGAGATATGAAAGGAAGCAACTGCATGACAGAAAAGTTTGTGGCATGCAGAGGGTGGGAGGGAAAGGGTAGTAAAGTTAAGTTGCTTGTGAAAGAGAAAAGAAAGGTGTACTGGTGTTACATGCAAGAAAGAAGTGTGAGTGCCTGGGAGATTTATATCAAAAAGCAGCAAGAGGTCAAGAGCAAGGTACAAGAGCTGAAAAAGAAGGTAAACGAGACTTGAAAGAGCAAGAATCAGCAAACTTCAGGTAGAATAAGAAACTGTCTTGGAAGAAGGTTAATAGTATAAGAAAAACAAGAGAATATATGGATGTCTCGGTAAAGGAGACAATGGGGAAGTGGTAACAAGTGGAGATTACATATTTTCAATTTGACAGAATGTTAAATGTGTTTGATGGTAAGGTGAGAGACATGGGGTGTCTGGGTCAGAGAGGTATGTGAAACGAGTCAAGAGTGGACTGGGGAAAAGAAAGGGGGTGATGAAAGTCTTGGATATGATAATGTGAGGTAATGTGGCCACAATGGATAGGATTGCAGTTAAATTTCTTAAGAACAGGTCACTGTGTTGTTAATTAGCAATTTTAATGAATGTATTGCTCATGGTTACATGCCTGAGGAGTGGAGGAATGCCTGTGGAAAGAAAAAGGGAACAAAAAAGTGCTCCTATTACAGACATATAAGTTCATTTAATGTATCTGAAAAGCTATATGACAGAGGGGTGGCATACACAAATTTCAAACTGGGGAGGAAGTATGCAGCCTTAGAAGTGGTAGAGGATGTGTAGATCAGGTGTTTGTTTTGAAAAATGTTGTATGAAATACTTATGAGAACCAAAAGGATTTGTATGAGCAGTCTATTGATCTGGAGAAAGTGTATGATAAGGATGAAAGAGATGCTCTGTGGAAGGGTTTCCAATATATGATGTAGAAGGAAAGTTCCTAGAGGTAGTAAAGGTCAAGTCTGCAACAGGGGTATGTGATGTCATCATGACTGTTTACTTTGTTTATGGATGAGGAGAGGGAAAAGAATGCAAGACTTTTTGAGAAAGGAGCTAGTAACTACTTTCCCTCGTCTCTTCTTTTTTTCCTTTCATAATCCCCTCTATATTTCAGATCAGACCTGGCCTAGGTGGAGATTGTAGTCCATGTTTGGAGCCAACATAAAGAAAAGAAGTCTTGTAAAGGGTATGGGGGCCTTGGAGATGAGTTAGTTCATGTATTCTGGTGACACATTTGAGTAAGAAACTGCAGTATTTGTTTTTTGAGCTTGTGAGTGCATGTGAAAAGAGAAAGTTGAGAGTAAATGTGGAAAGAGACAGGTTAGATATAGGGCATGAGTTTGAATGAAGAAACCTTGGAAGTAGCACAGTGATTTACATAGCTATGAGTAGACAAGGCAGTGAATGGAACCAAAGAAGCTGAAGAGTGGCCTGGGGTGGGTGAGGGGGAGAATGTCCAGGGAGCATGCACTGAGGAATGTGTGGAAAGAGAGGTTACTTTCTGGGAAGGTAAAGATGGGCATGTTTGTACCCAGAGAAGTCCCATCTAAGAATGGATGTGAAGCAGAGGCTCTTGATGAGAATATAAAGTAGAGGATGAAGGTGTTGGAAATTAAATATCTAAGTACAAAATGTGGCGCGAGGAGGAAGAAATGATAAGGTAAGGGAGAGGTGCGGAAAAAAGAAGAGCAGAGTTGAGAGCTCAGCAAGGTGTGCTAAAATGGTTTGGACAATAGATAATGAGATGAGAGGCTGACAAAGAGGTTATATGTGTCAAAAGTAGAGGGGACAAAGAGATGGGGGAGAATGAAATGGAGATGGAAGGATGGAGTGAAAAAGGTTTTGAGTGCTCAGGGTGTGATCATGTTGGAGGGTGTAAGGCACACATAGCAAAGAATGATATTAAAGTGATGTGGTATACAGGGGAAGACATGCTGTCAATGGGCTGAACCTGGGAGCATGAAGTAATAAGGGGATGCCATGGAAAAATATGCAAGGCCTGGTTGTGGAAAAAGGCTGTGATTTGGTACATTACTCATAACACTTGGAGAGTGGATATAAAGTTTTTTTTTTTCCACTATCTCACTAATGATTTGGAGTGGGTGATGTCTGGTGAGCTGCTTAGGATGATGGCTGAAAATTTTATTGTACTGGACCCTTGTGTCTCTCTACACACACATGGACAATAAGTCTTCTTCCACTAACTGTATCCTTTCACACACTTCCTGAGGCTAACGTACATAACACCCCCCTTTCTCTTCTTTCACTAACTGTTCCCCTGAAACTCACACCCACCCACATCTTAGGCTCCACCCACCCACCCACATCTTAGGCTAAAACACACTCCCAAACTCTCATCTACTGCTACTTGTACCTGACAAGTGAATCCAGATAACCAAGACTTCAGTGTTAATGACACAATGTTGGGTGTGGGATGAGTATTAATGGAAGGGAGTGGGTGACCCACACTGACTCAGCTCACTGTCACCTAATACAACCTTTAAGGGTACTTACTGCAAATGAGTGAAACCTATCCTTTGTTTCTTGAAACTGCTGTCAAAAGATGATAGGCATATGAGAGAAACTTCATACGCAAAGACTGTGCAAAGCAGGAGAAAGGTAAATGACAATATATCAAGTAACAAGACAACTGGTTTGCTTAACTCCTACCGCAGACTTCAATACATACCTCTGGAGCACTGGGCTTCCTTTTTACTACATCTAATTATCAATATCAATATTGTACCACAAAATCACCATTTTCAAAAAGATAAAATCAATATGATACACAATATGGTCGTATTCCAAAGTTCCCAGTTTACATCTCAACTCAGAATTATTGTATATGTTTTTCCACATCTGTGAGGTGGCAGCTTCCATATCAGCTTAGCCTATAACCTTAATATGAAAAAAATAATGACCAGTTTTACACACACTGCACTGAATAACATCCTGCCAACCCTACCTGGCTCTAGAACATCAGAAAAATTTATTTCTCTAAATGTCTTAGCAGAAAAACACCAGCAAATATAGCTGATGCAAAAGCAGGACGGGAATAAGTAGAGTATTTGAGACATTGCCTTAGTCAGACTTGATTCATGATGTGTGTTGCTGCTGAGTAAGTTGTCGAAGCTGTTTAAGAACAGTCTCCAGTAGTTTCTTTTTATCACTTCTTTTGAGTATGGAGAACATCCCTCGCTTTTCACCTTCTCTAAGCCTAAGAAATGATTAAGATTGATATCAGTAGTGAAGTGATGGAATTTTGTTTCATAAAAAGACAATGTTCTATGTAATATAATTGCTCATGAAAAAAAGTCAATATACATCATACATCAAAACCAGTAACATTTCATTTATGTTAAAGGCTCCAGTCATTGTCCTGTATGAAACAACTAAAGGCTCGCATGAGCCAGTATCACTCATCTTACTTCAAATTTGCAAATTCTGGATCTTTTTTGTCTAAATGGCCAATCTTCATAACAAAGAAGACGACACAAAATGGTGAGAAACCAAAGTACTGCCTGTTTTAATAAAATTATGTTCTTGACAATAATGACCATCACTGATGGCAGTCAGGTAGCCATACACAACTCTGAAAATGGACAACCCAATGACCATCCCAGCTAAGTTTGTTTCAAACTGGCTCAGGGGTTTTTATGTGACTTTCTGATAATAGGCATCATTTGCATATTAAACAAAAATGAGCAAAACTAAAAAATATTAGTAAAATTCTATTATACTTTAAAAAATTGTATTCTTTTGCTTCAGCTGAAAACTTAGGTACTTCTGACTTTAAAATGAGAAACTATAGGTATTTAAGGAAATTTCTATTTTAGTGATGGTAGGGTTTATCTCTGACACCGGTTCCAACTGGAACTCCCTCAAAGGGGTGACCACAGCAACAAAGACTCCATGACTAAAGACCACCAGTGCTGCTTCTTAGCCTTTAGTGTCTAATCCTTAACAGGCCACAGACAGAAGGCAAGTTTAATGCCGTGTTCGCACAGGCTCATACCTAATATTCCTAATGACTACTTCTAATGCTTCTACCTACTACTACTACTACTACTTAATGTTACTACCTAATGCTCCTCCCTAAATCTTCCTACCTACTGCTTCTATCTACTGCTCCAACCATTTTGCTCTTAAGCATATCAAACATATGAATATTGGCAGAATGGAACTTAGAATATTTACATACCTGAGAGACAAATCAACACTTAGAAATTTTTTTATTTACCGCAATTCTGTGAGATTTTTAGCTTATTTTGCTTAAACTGAACCCTTGCTATGGCTTCTAAGACATTTGAGAGTGTCAGTCATGGTGTCAAACGTAAACTCCAGTCCATATCAATTCAAGAATAGTAGAACTATTGAATAAAAATGGATCGTGGTGTTTCGGTGCGTAAGCTGTGGAACATCTACAGTATTGGTTCATCAACTGTTTATGATATAAAGAAGCAAAGGGAGAAAATATTGAAATTCAAGGCAGACAGCGATTCCAAGATGCAAATGACGATTAGAAAAACTATGAAAGATGGTAGAGTACTGAGCACGATCGAATGATGATGGAATGATTTCGACACCGTTGGAGTGATGGGGTGAACTTGTCAGGTAGCAAGATAATGGACCGGGCTAAGTTGTTCCACAAGAACATGAGCATGACTATAGTAAAGGACAGCTTCAAAGATTCAAGAAGCGTCATGGAATTTCCATGAATAAAGTGTGCAGAGAAAAGCCGTCTTCAAACCATGAAGGAGCTGCCAAGTATGTGGATGAATTTGTGAAACTCATAGCTGACTAGCACCTCAGTCCTGAGCAGGTGTATAATGCAGATGAAACTGCATTATACACTAACAACACTAACAACAGAAGACGAAGAAGACCCCACAGGATTCAAACAGACTTACCATCTTAGGGTGTTCACACATTTAATATTTGTTTAATTTCAATTTCTAGTGATCTAAAGTATACTTTAGACACATGGGAGATGTGTAATTAGTGGGTTAGAGGTGTGCTGATGAATTATTATTAAATCATTATTATGTGACCATGGTTGGTCCAGCAAAATGGTTAATCTGGCAAGGCTCTGGAACCAAAAGTGCTGGAAAATCAGTGGTGTACCTGTATATATGTGGTTCAAAGTAATATGCCATAGGATTGGCAGAATGCCCGAATAGTGCCACTGTATAAAAGGCAAAGGGAACAAAACTGAATGTTTGAATTATAAAGGTACAACTTTATTGATTGTGTCCGTGAAGGCAGTTACATACACAAAATATAATGATTGAGAAGAAGAATGTGGCTCCAGCTTCAGGACTGGTAGAGGATGTCAGGATCACATGTTTGCTTTTGGGTCACCATACATAACTCTGAAAAAAGGACCACCCATCCAAGGGCTATTCCTGCCAACTCTGAGTCAAACTGATCCAGCAGTTACGAAGAAATGATTGAAATGTGAAAAGTTCAGGATGAATTATTCTTAGTACCAGCAGCAGCTGGTACCTTGGATGTTGGTTGGGGACATTGGACACAATTTTGAAGAGCCCATCCTAGGACCATCCTTATCAAGTCCAGTTCAGATTTGTTCATTAGTTTCAAAGATGATCAAAAGTGGAAGGTTAATGGATGTACTATTTTTAGCACCAGTGGCCATCCTGTGTGGTGACTGGAGTCACTGGACATAATTTTACATTAAAAATCACTGAAAGACCATTCCTACCAAGACTAGAAAAAATTGGTGTGGTAGAATCAGAGAAAACTGAAGTGCAAAAAGTTAACACACATATGACAGATAATGAAGAACAGCTGGTGCCATATAAGAGCAAAAGCTCATTTGGCCTTTGGCCAAGATAGCTAAAAATGGAGCAAGTGATACAGTAAAAAAAAAAATGAAGTTTGATATAAGGGCTTATGAGGTGGGGAAAACTTGCCTTTTAACAGGGTCAGGATGTTGATAGTTAGGAAAGATGAAAAGCACATAATTCTAAAGTAGTATATGGAAAGAAACAGAAATCACAGTGCTGACCTATCCTGTATCTACACATTTATGGTAAGTCATATACTTAAGGGATCCCATCACATTCTTCACAATCATAAACTTTTCAAAACTTCTGTATACTGTCTGTAATTGGTCTCATCACTATTGACAATTCCACACATGCATCACTGTTACTTGAGAAATTTGACTTTACATCTTTTCTAATACGTATCTTGCTTACTTTCTTGAGAAGAACTTTTAGGGATCTTCCATATATTTTTACGGAATTGTGTAACCATGCTGATTACCAGACAAGACTGAGTCTGAAAATATATATATTCAAGCAGTTTTGAAAAATTAAGAGCCAAAGTTACGGGATGATAGCTAGAAAGATTAAAACAAGCTTTCTTTTTATGGGGCAGTTGAAGCAGTACATTTCCAAATGGAAGAAAAAGTGCTAGATGAGACAGCACAGGTAGTCTACTTGTCTTTATATAATGAAGTGCTTTTTAGACAACAGAATATAAGGATACTATATGGGAAACGTTGAAGGGTGAGTGAGAAGTAAATGTGAGAAAGGCAAAGTGTTGGAATTATCTTAAATGGAATGAAGAGAAAGAATGAAAATTGTTGTTTTACTTGTAAATGAGGCAGAATGAAAAAGTTAAAGAGAGGAAGACAGGCAGAAGTTGTTACAGAAACCTATCACAGAGATATGAAGAATGGCTGATAAACTTGCTTCATATACAGAAATGCACAATTCAATGGATAATTAGTTCTGCAATGATTATCAAAAGGAACAGTTGATGACTGAGAATCAGATAGGTGTGAGTGATCCTAAATTCAATATGCTTGCTCCCTGGTCCATATTCATTCAAAATTATATCTATTTATTTACTTTGCTTTGTCGCCGTCTCCCGAGTTAGCGAGGTAGCGCAAGGAAACAGACGAAAGAATGGCCCAACCCACCCACATACACATGTATATACATACACGTC
>JAUUDZ010438855.1:0-13247 GCA_032361705.1 Panulirus versicolor
CCAATCAAGGCCATCTCGGGTGAAAAAGAAAAACAAGGTTCCGCAAGTGTTTGTTCACCTAACTCTTAAAGGAAAAAATGGTTATATCAAGAGTAAAAGACAACAGAAGGAAAGAGAATTCCAGAGTTCAGCTGTTCGTGGGATGGAGGTGGTGGTGTCATAACAGACAATCTCCCTGGGTCTCCCCCTTGTTCCCTTCATGACCAACTTGTATACCCCTCTTAGCTATGTTCTCTTCAATCAACGTCTCTGTATAACTGAACCATTTAAATACACAATCGTCAGCTTTCTCGGAAATTCTCTTCCTACTTCCATACCTCCCTCTTAGTCATAACTTATTCGATCATATCCCTTTATACTACATATCGTCCTCAACCGTATAATTTCCAACACATCCACCCTCTTCCGTAGTCTTTCATTCAGGGCCCTCGTCTCGTATCCATACGACAACATCGGGACCAATGTGCCTACAAACATACCTGTATTTGCCCTCAGAGAATATAACATCTTTCCTCGCTCAGGACCTTTGACCTTCACCCACCTAATGGCTCAATTCATCTTCCATGGTTCCATCTGCTGCTGTGTCCACTCCCAGGTATCTAAAGCACCACTTTCTCCAGGTTCTCTCCATTCAAATTCGCACTCCAACCGACCCGTCTCTCTCCCCAGTTATAATTTATTACCTTACTTTTATTCACATTAACTCCGCTTTCTTTCACAGCCTTCAGCAATTTTTCACTCGAATCTGCCACTAGAACTGTATCATCAGTAAAAAGCAAATAACTCGGTTCCCATCACCCCACCCCCAGCATTAAAGATATATAACATTTCACCTGGAACAACTCACCCTCCTTTCTTCTTACTCGCACACACGCCTTACTCTCCTGACTAAAACTCTCCACTGCTTCTAATCGCTTTCCTCCCAAACATATTCTTAAAACCATCTACAAAGCATCTCTATTAACCCTATCACATGCTATTTCTAGGTTAATGAACATTACACACGAATCATTCTGTTTCTTTAAGTAATTCCCACACAAATTCTTCAACGAAAATACATGATCCGTTCATCTTTCACCATTCCTGATCCCACTGTGATCCTCCCCATACAGTTTATCAAGTGTACTCAGCATACCCATACTCAGGCCTCTATACAACAGCAACACAGAGGCATTCCGTCAATCCCCAGGCACATCACCATGAGCCATACATACACTAAAAAATGCTAACCAATATATAACCCCAATATATATAACCAATATATATCCCCTTTATTAAGAAATTCAACTACATTCCCATCCACTCCAGCCACCTTGCCAAACTTCTTATGCTAGGCTTTCACCACCTCCTCTCTATCCCCTAAGCCTTTTGCCAAAACTCTGGTTTCGCATACCTCCAAGTCCGAAACACCCAACATCTATCAACTTCCTCTCAAAAACACTTTTTCCTTTCCTAGTTATATCATTCTACATTTTACCACTTCCCCTCTGCTCCCCTTCGCTGATTCTCCCATTTGTTCTGGTTTTCCTCACACTATCAACCTCCCCGAAATTTGCCCCAACACTCGTCTGCCCTCCATTTTAGCATCTACGCCATTCCCTTGACCTCCTACAGTTTTCTCTTCTACATCTACAAATCAATCGCACTCCTTCCCTGCAGATAAAGCCAGTAAACTTTTCTTTCCTCTCTCACTAGCAATCTAACTTCCACACCCCACTCGCTACCCTTTTTCACAAGGCCACCTCCCAACTTCCTCATGCCACACGCTTTTGCTAATGTAAGCACTGTTTCCCTGCATAGTTTCTATTCCTTGTCCACCCTACTAGCTTCTTTCTTTATCACCTGTGACTTTTTACCCAATTTTTTGTGGTATCTCTT
Organism: Panulirus versicolor; assembly: GCA_032361705.1. Taxonomy (NCBI): domain Eukaryota; kingdom Metazoa; phylum Arthropoda; class Malacostraca; order Decapoda; family Palinuridae; genus Panulirus; species Panulirus versicolor. Next base: position 1,879 of record JAUUDZ010438855.1, read on the forward strand.
GACACAAGGACCTTTTCTAAGCACACTCACTCTCACCACCTCTTCCTACACACATCACTTCCTCTTTTCATAAAGCCTCTGCATACTTTCACCTTCGCTCCACAAAACAGTGATCAGGTATCCTATCAGCTGCTTCTCTCAACAAAGTCATATCCAAGAGTCTCTCTTCTTCATCGCTATCAATCGGTATGTAATCCACTAATGCCCGCTTACCGACTACCCAGATCACCCACGTATACTTATATATCTCACTCTTTTTAAACCAAGTGTTATCAGTCACCAGTCCTTTCTCAGTAAACAACTCCACTAGCTGTTCACCATTTTCATTTATAGCACTGGATACCCCATGCACCCAAATTATGCCTCAACTGCCACATTTTCCACTCTTGTTAAATACAAGAGTATCTCCCAACACAAATACTCAGTCCCTCGCATCAATATTTCTGACACACACACTTAGATCGTCCTGAAACACTCGCCTCTCTTACTCACTCCTTTGGTTACCAGGTTCAAAAGCACTAACGTTCACCCAATTCTCATAATCCACCTTCATTTATACACACAACGGTCTGGGGATCACTTCCTTTCACTCTCACACATTACCACCACTCCACCTTACGCAGAAGTGTCACACCTTCCTTAGATCTCGCCCTTACACTAACCCCTGACTTTATCCTTAAGACATTTCTAAACCATTCGTCCCCCTTCCCCTTGAGCATAGTTGCACTTTGAGCTAGAAAGTCAAATTTCTTATTTTCAAAGATACTACATATTTCTCCCTTCCTCTTATGATGGTTACATCCAGACACATTCATACACAGTCTGAGCCTTCAAGGAGGAGGAACACTCCTTGCTTGGCTCCAAATTTTGCTCTTTCTTGTAGAAATTGAAACAAAAAGGGGAAGGTTTCCGGCCACCCTCCTCCGCCCCTTTCTGTCACCTACTACGACATACAGGCATCACGTGGGTAGTACTCTTTCTTCTTGACCCTAGAAGGAATTATGTACATATGCATATAGATTGAATTAAGGAATACCCACTCCAAAATACTGTCTTGCAATGAGTGCTTTCGGATGGAGTCTTCTCCAAACTCTACGCCTGCTATGACAGAATCCTCGGCACCGATTCCCTATTGACCTCAATCGCCCTGACCAGCTCGCGACAGTCAACAGGCCCGGCTCTGATTGCCTGATTGTATTAGGGTTGGCGACCAAAGGCTATTACGTCACGACTAATCCAGCGGGAGAGGCAGCGGGTGATCTTTAGAGGCAACATTCATGACATCAAAGCAAGCTAAGTCTCATTCCGACTCAACACCAACTGCAGACATTTAACACTTCGAATAAGCCTTTCATAGAAAACCAGAACGATAGGTAACTCGTGTGTTTTCATGACATGAACGTCTTAACGTCTGTATTTAACAGTACCAAGGTTGCGATGATTTCCCATTACCCACATAGTCATATAACAAAAGAGTTACGATAGATTTTCCATATAGTAATAAAGAAAATGAAGGATACAATAGATTCCCCACACATTTAATGAATATATCAAATAGAATAAATGCCAAAATAGATTTACCACATGTTTATTAATCACCCAAAAGAATGAAGTCTACAATAGACTTTCCACATCTTCAATAATTATATTCAACAAAATGAAGACTACAACAAATTTCCTACGTGTAATAACTGCATCTAACAATGAAAGTGAAGGCAGGTTTCCCACGTTTCATAAACATCTACCGGAAAGACGGTTATAGTAGATTTGATCATGCGTTTGATAAATTACGTAGCAAAAGAGGTTCTATTTCACTTCACTCAAGTTAGATAAGATTATACAAAACATGATAATCATAACAGATATTCCGTATGTTTATCAACGTTCTTCTCAGATCATAGGCCTTTACACAGTACGGAGACTAAAGTATCTCAATCTAAATCTTTTCTCTCGTATAGTAATCACCATAAAATGGACTGAGTCATGTTCCAGTCATGGCCATCTCTGGTTAAAAGGAAAAGTGATAGAAAAGAAACGAAAATATTTACGCAAGATCCTTAGGTGTTTATAGACCTGAAACCTAAAGATTTTAGGAGGAGAGAAAGAAGGAAAGAGAAGGAAGAGAATTCCACAGCATCGCTGTACGAGGAAAAGAAGAGATATCCTACGATCATTCTTCGTGTGGAAGGTCACCACACAGAAAGTTTGGGAAGCAGCAGCCAGATGCGTGCCGTGGGTCGAAGCCCTAATGGCTGGGAAACACGCAGACAGCTCACGAGGGCAGCAGTCAAACTAATACCTACAGAAGAGAGAGAGGGGCAGCAACATCACAGCTGACAGAGAAGGATGGCTAAAGAGGTAATGCCTGGAAAATTAATGAGACGGATGGCTTTTGATTCCACCCTGACTAGACGAGAAGTGGAGGATGAATCGCTCCAGATATGTAAGAAGTGCTCCATACTGGGAAGAATAAAAACCCTGTAGTTATGAAACGGCTGCTCGCAATGAAAAAATTTACGGAATCCATTAAACACCCTCAGCGTTTGGAAAGCAGACTCTTTAGATATTAATTACTTGGGATTTTCAAGGCGCAGTAGAGGATATTATGCTCAGCGTGTTTGTGTTATTGTGAGGTTGAACTGAAGTGCTCTGAAACTGAATACTGGGGAGCGAATAACATTTAGAAGGAAAAATATGTACAAACTACGTTTTAGCATGACTGAATTCAAGTAGATCACGGCATCCTCATTCCGAGATATTGCACGATTTAAGAGAGGAAGTATGTTCAGTGCGTGAAGAACAACTAGTGTTAGAGTGAGAAGGGGAGGGAAAATCCGTTGGTGTGAAGTGGAATCATTAGCATAGTGTGAATGAGGCTGAAACTTGAGGAAAAGATAATGTATGAAGAGAATAAGAAAAGTGGGCGATGGGACAGAATCCAAAGAACAAGTACTATTGATAAGATAAGGGTGGGAAGAGGTATCAGTTACTAAAAAGAAAGCCATGCTTAAGAGAGAGAAGCAGAATAGCTAAAGAAGTGAAGTACAGGAAACAAATGTTTTGGAAATGTCGAGGGCCTCGAAAAGAATGATCCACCAGAATCTCCGAGAGTGGAAAACTAGTTTCGTAGGATAGGAGGGAAAAACACTACCAGCAGACCTAGCACTGCAAATACCGTATTTGTGACCAGAAATAATGAGAGTGCTAATGAGAGTGAAAGTTAAGTACTGTTGCAGACTTTGGAGACAGAAGGAATGAAAGATGGAGCGATAGTTGGAAGGGTCGGAACGGTCTCCTTTCATAGGGATGGGCTGCACCAAAGCATGCTTCCAAGGCAAAGGAAAAATTTAAGTTTTAAGACAGGGAAAACAGGCGCGCAAAGTCCTGAGTTAGCTCTGGGGCACACTCCCTTAAGACGAGGAAGTATGTGATCTAGGCGATATGATTTATCCAATCGGAGGTGGGAACACTTCGCAAGGACAATATACGGGAGGGCTCACTCTCAGAAGGGGAAGATGGGTGAAGGAGTGCTAGACGCAGAACTGAACGACACTAAAGTATCGAAAAGGGCGACTTTGTTAGTAAGAGAGTTAACTATAAACTGACAAAATCGAAAAAAAAGGAATAGTTTGAAATACACGAGTTAGTTTCTTTTGGTTTATCAGTCGACGTCATATCAGCACGCTTTCCAGTGATTCTGAGAAGAGATGAACACGGAGAGGGATTTGTGGAGGGGAAGAGTTCCCACGGCGCGATACGCTCTGTACCTGATGTGACAGACATCAGAGCAGCAATAATCAAATCATGATTGAGAAGAGAAAGATCCGGTAGACGATGAGAGACACTCATCATAGTAATGAGTCTTTCACCCAGAGGGTTATGTTTTTGTCCGTCTATGTCAAAGGTGATATATAGCACAAACCATACGCCTGAAACTAAGATGACTAAGCTTGAGAGGAATGATTCCTCATTTGCTTCCATCCTCCTCCGTTTCTTCTGAAAAATTAGTAATACAGGAGGGAAGGATTTCTAGTCAGTCCCGCTCTTCTGAGTCACCTACTACGATATGCTAAAGGTACGAGGGTAGTATTTTTTCTCCTCTGTCCCAAAGGATAAGATAATATATACAATTCTGTGCAGACTGTCTGTGACACCCTTCCCTTTATATCCCATTTGTCCTATCGTGTGCAGCTTCAGTCTTTAGCTGACTTTCAATCAACAAACCGTTATTTTCAAGATCATTATCATCATAATTAGTAGTAGTAGCTGATGAAGCAATAGTATAAGTAGCAGTAGTAGTAGCATTACATTAGTAGTATCATTACCATTGTTACTGCAATCATAATTGCTGGTATTACTATCATTATTATCTATACATCAATATCGTTATCACTATCATATTTATTTTCATTATTACTGTTTCATACTCATGAGGTCGTCTAGTGGAAGTACAAGAGGCAAACTTAGCGCAGTTTTTCCTGCCATTTGAAATATACACAGGGGCACCCACGAAAACTCTACGGGAAAGTGGACATAAACATAACAGAAAAGATATTAGATAACTCTTCATTTTCTTACTTTACAATTTTCTCGTCAAATAATCGGAAATCGCTACGAAGTAAATGAAGCTAAATGATCACCAATCACATCTGTAATGATACCGATGATTAACAATATTCTGTTGCTTAGAGCATAAATCCCAAGGGAAGAAACTATAGAAAAGATAAATACAATAAAGACATTGGCGCTATTACATAACAAGGAGACAGGATGTCAGACAGAGAGTCTTTACACAGACATTACTTTAAATTGAAGATCTTCGCAATGGTTCTTGTAGGGGTTAGTCCCAGCTCCGCTGAGTTCGATGTAGTTGTGATGGCGAATGGAATCTCGGAGAAGAGGAATCCCTGACGGGTAAGGGTGATGGTGGCAGGAATGGTTCACTAACTTCCTCCCGAACTGACGGATTCAGGTGATGGTTGGCCAGAGCTGGGGTGATGACCAGTGTGTCAGCGCCTCCCGACGGGTAGTGTGAGCGGGGCCGCGGATGATCTTGCATGCCGCTTTCTGCGCCTTTCTTAGTGGACCTTTTTGTGTAGTGGACAAGGAGGAAGTCCAGGAAGGAAAGGCATAGGCGAGTTTGGGATGAGCAAAAGTTCTATTGATGCTCTCGATCAGGCGTGGAGTGTCCAGGTGTATTCAGTCCAAGGAATGTAAAGACGACAACTGGTTGACTTGATGATGCCCTGATGTGTTCCTTCCAATATATTTTGTCGGACAGAGTCACACTAATGAGCTCTGTAGACTGACCAGCCTGGAGGGGATTTAGGCCAAAGGAGACAGTTGTACATAACTACAGTGTTGGTTTGATTAATGGTGACATGGTTATCGGTGGTCCATTTCTGGAGGATGTTATGCGTGCTCTGGAGTTTGTGAAGTCGTGAGAGCTCTTGTTAACACTGACACCAATGGCAGAGTCGTTAAAGGACTTCCAGTGAACAGATGCATCCATTAGGACATCGCTTAATGGGATGAAGCAGAGGAAGGATGCCATCCTTCCACCCTGCTGGACACCACAGATAAGAGACAGGAAGATGAAGGTGTCCTCCTGGAAGCGTACTGACCGACGATACTGAATGATAAGTCTACGAGCCAAGAAATGACAACTTTTTCCGCAACCCAGTGTAGATGATTTTATTAAAGCTTGTGACAGTGATTAAGTCAAAAGCTTTGATTAAGTCATTAAAGGTGAAAGTCATAGAAAGTCTTACACGTATCTATGTTGCAAAATTGATGTACTCTATGAAGATGGCCGAAGAGTGAGAGGAAGAGGTCTCCATATTACCAGAGTGTTGAGACTATGGAACTTGCAGTGTCTGTGTAGGTCCAGTTAAATACAGAGCTCTCAGGAGTAAGCTGGGGATCATAATAATGGCGAAAAGTTTGTTGACTTCAGTAGTGGGGTATATATGATCCCTCTCAATCAGCGAAGAAATATGAATGACGGAGGGTGGCACTGGTGATGGAGCACAGGGAGTGTGGCTGGTTCACGGAAGAACTCCTTGAAAAGTTTCATGGCTGAATCAATGGGCGTAATAAGGCGCTTTATCTTGAGAGTGTCCAGCCATCTGGCGACCTCAAATTCTTATACCAGCGTAGTGGGTGTCGGGGCTGGATGGCAAGCTGGGAGGCAGGTGGTAGCAAGATGGAGGAGTCCCTTGCAGATGCTGAGGAAGCGGTCGTTGATAAAGTTGAGCTGCTTTTATGCGGGGAAAGAAAGAAGTGTGCTTGTTCAGGCGAATCGTCGACTTTTCCATACCCCTGGCTGATGTTGGTCTATCTTAGTTGCCACGTATGTGTGTGTAGGTCATTACCATGCAATTAGCGATTTGTGCTGAAGCGAGGAGGGAGTATCACTCTCGTGGGGCCCCATCTCTTGATTATTTTCGGTAATTATATAACATTTTAAATTTCAGTATGCTGTTTGCATCAACAATGTCTTCAGTCATTTTATTCCATTCATCCACCACACTCTTACTACTGGAGTATTTCTTTAAATCTTTTTTTTTTTCCAAATTTTTGCTCAATTTCATGTTACGTCCTTTGGTTGCTGTGTCCCTTCATATCTGGACGAAGCGTTCTCTGTTTACACCATCGATCTGTTCTAAAGACAATGGTCGTGATCACGTCACCCCATGCTTTCTCTTTTCCAAGATGGGCAAATCTAAAGCCCTCCAGCTTCTCTCTGTAACTCGGCTCTCTTCACTCTCGTATTATCTCTGATGGACCTTCTCTATTAGCTCTTTGTGCTTCTTTACGTCCGGTGACCAAACATGAGAAACATATTTTAGTTTTGGCCTTATGTAGGATATACACAGTTTGCTGAATATCAACTTATCCATATACTTGAAGGATATTCTTATTTTTGGCAGTACAGTTTACATTTTGTCCCCGTAACTGTTCTCCTAATATGTGACTGTAATTACCTGTTTGTGCAATACGGGGAGGGAGTTTACACTTGTGGATCCCCATCTCTTGAACATCCTCTACTATCATGTAATCTTTCAAATTCATGTGTGCTGTCTGCATTAACCATGTTCTCGGTAATTTCATTCCGTTCATCCACCACTCATGATGCTATATTAGTACTTAACATCTTTTTTTCATCGAATTTTTTTGCCTAATCTCAAGTCATGTCCTCCGGTTGCTCTGTCCCTACATCTCTCAAAGAAGTGTTCACTGTCTACGTCATCGATCTGTGTGTGTGTGTGTGTGTGTGTGTGTGTGTGTTGTGTGTGTGTGTGTGTGTTTTTGTGTGATTGCCTGCTGTTTTTGTAGACTACAGGGAGAGGATTCTAGACCCGTGGGGTCTTATCTAGAACTTTATCACAGAGGTCTTTAAACTTCTGCGAGCTGTCAGCGTTCTTAATTTCAGAATTAATTAATTCCATCCATCTGCGGCTCTTAATCTGAAAGTACTTTGCCTCTTTTCAAAAAAGTTTCTTGTTTAATTTCATGCTATGACCTCTGGTTCTACCTTTTCACTTATTTCGGAGAACTATACCATGTTGACGTCATCATAGTAGTCTACATAGGTTGTGATAAAGTCACCTCTAACCTCCCACTGTGACTCACCTCTCTTAGTTCCAGTATCATCTTTGCTGCTTCCTTCTGAATCTTCTCTATCAGTTCTAAGTGTTTCCTTAACCCCAGTAACCAATCCTGGGAAGCATATTCCAATTTTGGACAAAAGATCCAACATAAATAGTCTGCATGCACTTGAATGAGATTCTGATATTCATCAGGTAGTGTCATTCCTCCCCAGTTCTCCTAACATGAAGCTTTGGTGACAGGTCTGGTACAACGTCGACTCCCACGTCCCTACACACACTGATTCCTAGACCTCTTTCCCTACTATGCAGATTTGTATTGAGGCCTTTCGCTATGTAAAGCCTTCATCACGTCTGCTCGTACATCGGTGGAATTTCATCCACCATGTTTCAGTTTAAGTTTGCTGTTTGTCTAAGTCCCTTTGTAAGTCACTGTGCCTATTGCCTATTGGCAATTAACTAGATGTACCGAACGATGAAGGAGTTTTAATCTAGTGAAATCCTGTCTCTTGAACATTTTCTACAATCATACAACTTTTCAAACTTCATATGCTATCAGAATTCAGTTTTCTTAGCTTCATCCCAATCATCCACTACTCAGTTATTTTGATACTACTTCTTAATATCTCTTCTCGAAGTTTTTTGTTTAGTTTCACGTTCTGGCCTCTAACTGGTCCGTGCCTGCAGAGTTAGAAGATCTATTTTCTATTACCGTTATATAACCCCCTAACTCTTCTCTCATCCATGGTGAACAAATTTATTGCCTCGAATCTCTTACTGCTGCTTAGCTTTCTCTTCCAGATCTTCTCTATTAGAGCTTTGTGCTTATCTAAGGCCGATAACCAAACTCGAGAAGCATATTCTAGTTCTGGTCTAAAGTGAGATGTGAGCAGCTTGTAGAATATTTCTACACCCATGCACATGAAAGCTGTTCCAGTATTTACTAGCAGAAAGTTTGTCTTGCACTCTAAGGTTGGGCTCTGGTGACGTGTTAGGTACTATGTTCAATCCCAGGTCCTTTTCACACATGACTGCAGCCTATTTCATGCTAAATGGTATTTGTACTGAGGTCTTCTTTCACTATGCCCCATCCTAATTACATTGTACCTACTCAGGTTGAATATAGTCATCCATGAATCAGACCAACTTTGGGGTTTGTCAGAGCTCCCTTGCGATCTGATACAACTGATTACAACTGACCTCAGACATAACAGACCTTGGGTCCTAACGAGGCTGTTTGTGACAGCTGAAAAAAAACAGAAACTCATATATGAATGTGGTAGGAGTAAAAAGACACAGATTTTTCAAAGAGGAAGACCTGTAATTGTAATGCTCCTTTCCTTTTACTTTCCTTATGACTTTGGCTTCAAGCGCAGATATATTCAGATACGAGTCCAACTCTTCCAGCGTTATTTACATAGATGAGGAAAAGCAACACTTCCAGAACTGAACCTTTCGTCATGCTATAGAAGAGCCCAGCCCACTTCGAGAAGATCTCATCTCGTATACCTCCTTTTTTCCCTCCCTCAAATACAATTTACCATCCATCGAAAGAGTTTTCTCCTCATTCCTGCGACTCAGCCAACTTCTCTTTACGGTGTGGAAATGCTTCTTCTAGAGAGATGCCCTGTACTCAACTTTCCTGCACCATTGCATCGCCGCATGCTTCCTCCAGCAGTCATCCTTTTTCCTGACAAGATTCCTGCGGCTCCGCAAAAGTATCTTTAATTCTCTCTCTCTCTCTCTCTCTCTCTCTCTCTCTCTCTCTCTCTCTCTCTCTCTCTCTTACATCCAGTCTTTCACATCCCACGCACTTCATCTTGAGCAGGTCAGAGGACATCCCAATGTAGCCAAGGGTTGTACCGCCGTATTCAAGGGTCGGATCTTCGCGTTAAAGGATGGTATCTTCATGTTCATAGATACTGTTGTAGTGTTTAAGGGTCCCTAATCATTTCCCCGATCAATAATGATTTTTGATTAATCATAACATGTTCTCGGTGCGTTATCTATAAACGCTTCCTCACTACAAAGACTGCAAGTACTACATAACATACATAGAGGCGTTTCCCGTTATAATGTTAAAGGTGGCAATCAACAAACAAATAACCATCACTCTGTATCCCATCCTCCTACTCCGCTTTAAAGAAACTTTAAACTGGCAAACGTTACTATGGAAATATATCTACTCCATAACCTTGTAGACACGATGTCAGTGTATGGGATGCTGGATAAGTGTCAGGGAAGGAGGTTTTTAGTGTTATGGAAGCTGTAAATTTTCGTCAGGAAAGCTTGTTTTCATTCAGGCTGGTCGGCAACACCACGAGCGTGACTCTCCGTATTTGGGAAGTTGGCTATCAAGTGCAGTGAAATTTACTGTCAGTGTACGGTTTTCTTAGTTTACAGGAGCGTTAGAAGTCTGCCAGAGAAGTTGGCTATAAACGTTAGGGAATTTGGCTCTATACGTCAGTGTCGAGGTAAATGTTCGCAGCTTCCAGAGACAATGGCTGCCGGTGTCACGAGAACGAAGTGTCAGTATAAGCCTGGTTGGTTACGGGGAAGCTGGTTGTCTGTGTCACAGATATGCCTCTGTGTACAGGGAGGTGTATTTATCAGACTTATGGCTGCTGTTTCCCAGAGTCAGGGAAACTGACTAAATGTAAAGGAAACTGGTTCTATGCAGAGGGCAGTTCAGTCTACGAACTAGCACTGCGTTCCCGAATAATGACCACAAGACCAGGCATTACACCAACACTGGTATGTAGCTACTTCTGGAATGCTAGAAGCATTACTACAATAGGCGACCGGACGCTTTGTGGAACATAATACACAAGATGCCACTTCCTCAAGAACAAAGTAAGTTGCCCTCACTGTCGCCATCGCTCTCAGGGCGTTCCTCTGCTCAGTAAATAATGCGGTCAACCCTGTGTCAAATAAGCATAACTCTGGATACTTTCTGAACCACGACAACACTTATCCTCCGATCACAGAACACGGGTTTGTGCATGGCTATGTATTCTCAGTGCCGCAAGTGGTGCCTGAAGGTGAAGGCCTTCAGAAAGAACATTGTAATTCCCTCTATGTATGCACGTCGTTCTAACCACTTCGCGTAACCATGTCCACAAGAAAGAGGGTCAAAAGATGAACTAGTCTTTTCTCTTAACTTATGAAGCGATTTGCAATAGTCTTTTGATATGTAATTATACCTGGTCGATACTAAGGTTTGGTCCATATAGGACCATGTATATACGAGAAAGCTTTTTTGATATAAGAAAATGACCATCGTAGTGCAGTGGTTAGCATTGCACGTCTTCAATCCATGGGCCCGTATTCAAGTCCTGGACAGAGCAGCCAGCTCACAGCCAACCTAGCTGTTCAACCCCTAAGTTAGCCTGGTCGATACATGGGTACCTAGCGCGAGCTTTGGTGAATGTACGTGAATTCATACAAGTTTAAGGGAGCATGCACACAAGGTCGTAAGACTGAGAAACTCGTGTAAACCTCTCTCCGTAATATGAAAATGGTAATTATAGACAAAAATCACACACACACACACACACACACACACACACACACATATTGAAGGAATCAGCCATGACTGGGATGGATGCCCTTTTCCACGCAACCTGGAGGACAGCACCTCTGAGGATGGTGAGACAACCCAACACACTGGCAGATACATATATATATATATATATATATATATACCTCCCTCCTAAACATTTTTTTATTCTCCCTAAAATTTAATGATACTCTCTCACC
>JAUUDZ010438866.1:0-13246 GCA_032361705.1 Panulirus versicolor
GAGAGAGAGAGAGAGAGAGAGAGAGAGAGAGAGAGAGAGAGAGAGAGAGAGAGAGTATGTCTTAGGGCAAGCGGATTAGATTATATAAACATTTAAGATGAGTCAAAAATTTGGAAAGGATAATACAGAACTCTGTCGAACAGAGAACTGGCCTCCGAAAGACAAGACATGGACGTGGCACAAACTTTGGTAATCTAAAAAGAAAAAAAATCACTTTAAGTCATCATGTCAAGCCAAAGCCGAATCAGATGTAAGAGCACCAGAATATTCAAGGACGAATCAATTTTCCATGATAATCGGAGCAAATGTTCAGAGGAGGAGAATTTTTCCGCATCTGAACAGGATTCCCAGTTTCTTAATACCAAACATAATTATTTGTGTAGCGTGGAGTTTTCCAGACACGATACGCTGGTGTGAGGTATGTTTATTGTGTTGAGTAGCTGAACTATAAAGCCATCAAAGGAAATGCGAAAGTTGGAAGGAGTTTTACCTCATGAAATAAGAAGAGATAGAGTTTTAGAGCGGCTGGATTTAACTAGCTTACATCTGCCTCACAGAAAACTCCTGTTCAAATCTAAGTGTGTGGAGATATCGATGAAGGTCGAGCAAGAGAAGATGAAGCACATTTGAAAGAAGTGGACAGATACTTTGCTCTGGCATTGCACAGGTGTATTTGATCAGTTGAAGAAGAAAGGATATTGTTGAAAAAAGAAAAAAAGAAATTGGTAAAATATGTATGAGACAGCAGAGGAGCCTGAGGAACACTGATCTTTGTCAGGAGAGAGAGAGAGGGAAAGATTCATCCATTCACAATTTAGGAAAAAGAGATGAAGGCAAGAATGAGAGAACAGAAGTAGAGAGGAAATAAATGGGACGTATTATCAGAGGGAAGATTGAGACCTTGTTTCACACTGGACAGCGTCAGGCTTACACCAACAGCCACAGCCGACACTGGGCCACACCAGCTAGCGTCAATCTATCTCACCAACGGCCACACTATCCAGCGTCAGTCTATCACACCACAGGCCACACCAGCAAACAGGGTCACACCAGTCAGTGTCAGACAGAACGTCATCAGCCTTAGCAGTTACTAACAGCTCCTGACATCATGGGCTACGCAGCCCACAGGGATACACCAACCAACAGGACCACACTAGCCAGTGTCGCCTCTCTTACAATACGAGCCACACCAACCCACTAGGCCACACCGCCACGTCCGTCCTTGACCATCTAGCTAATGCACCATGATCAGTCCCCGTACCCACGCACTCCTCACCTCCACCACCAACTCCGCTCCTCGCCTCTCCTCTATTATCACGATGATCTCAGAGGCAACTGGGAAAGATAACATGCTTATTTACACACAAGATAACATGCTTATTTGCGCACATAGTTTTAGCAATTAACTGTAACTACTGATCTTAGTGATGGATGTACTGCTGACGTTGCTTGACTTACTGGAATGTTTTGTGTGTGTGTGTGTGTGTGTGTGTGTGTGTGTGTGTGTGTGTGTGTTTGTACTGTACTGGACAAAAGTCCAATACATATATATTTCCCATCCACTCTAAGCCAAGCTGATCCCCGACCAACATCCAGCGTTCATGACTGTGGTTTATAAATAATTTGCATGTTTGATATAGAATTATGAATGATCACAATACTCAACATTTCATCTCGCCCCGTCCATATTGACCCACTTTATTACAACAGGAAAATAATCTTACAGATATGACAGCAAGTTACGACTCCCGGAGTTACTGTTGAGGAAGGTGGGCGTTCATACACCCTGCAGCACTGACCATGTAAGAAATAATCATCCTCCCATGTGTTTATGGTGCACGTCATCCTCCCTGTCTGTGGTGCACGTCATCCTCCCTGTCTGTGGTGCACGTCATCCTCCCCGGCTGTGGTGCACGTCATCCTCCCCGTTTGTGGTACACGTCATGGCTGGTGAGGCTCCTGTGACTCGCCTCTGTTCAAGGCGTCTGGTAGTCCTTCCTCTTCTCTCCGGCGCAACAATAACTTTACATTACCGTCACATTTCGCTCTAAATAACATTCTGTATGAGAAAAATGGAGTCTGGAGGTCGTGATGAAAGACCCTGGCCTTCAACATAGAGCAACAGGGGTTGAGTTTATATTACTGCCTGCCTCTCCCACTCACCTTCAAAACAGACTGGATCATATAAACAAACTTGAAGTAAGTCACCATTGTGGCGCTAGAGAGAATGAAACCAGCGACAGTCTTCGGGGGTAACTGAACAAGGGAATACAAGAGCTGCAAAACAGTGGGCCATCATGCACTAACATACCGAGGCTTTACAGGTTTTTTTCTTTTTCCTTCGCGTTTTCTCCGTGGCCTGTTTACATGTAAGAATCTGGTCCACTTAAGTTCCATTCTTGGTTCAGCTTTTATTCTTCAGCTACGATAAATTCAGGAGTGTTTCCAGCATGATTCCTCAGCCCTGCCATACACAACAGGAAAAAACTGCACAAGGTCAAACATCACTGTCCAGCCTGTACAGGGGAAGATCTACCACCTCCCGGACACTTCGCTTCTATACTGTGATGACTGAAGTTACAGGCGTTACATTATCTGCCGCTATGATTTGATACAGAACTCTGTAGGTGTCTCATGTTTCCGAGCAAAAGACACAAATAAAAAGGTGACTCAGAATTGTAACTCTTGGGGAGAAAGAAAGAAGAAATACAAGATAAACAATCTATGCGCCTCTGAGGAAGACGTAATAAAACGGATACGATGAGTAAACATGAAGTACAACTTGATTATGAAATAATGTGGAAAAAAGAATTTTCATCTTGAAGTTCACCATAGAAAACGCACTCATAAAATCAGGACAAAATTTGTAACGAGAAAAATTTTCAAATGATATGTATGTATGAATGTATGTATGTATGTATGTGTGTGTGTGTGTGTGTGTGTGAGAGAGAGAGAGAGAGAGAGAGAGAGAGAGAGAGAGAGAGAGAGAGAGAGAGAGAGAGACAGCCTGAGTGGGTGGTGTTCGCATTTGAGATGAATGACCATCTAGTTCCTTCTCCTGGCAGTAATGACATCACAAAGGCTCACTGCTGATGCCCAGCTGATGGCAACACTGCTGCGGCTGCTGGGGAACACTGGTACATGAGTTCCTCTTTCACTTCTGCCTATACTGCTGGTGTTGGTTCTGTGTGGATGTAGACCTGAGGGTGTTTTTACAACTTCCACCTTTGATGCAGGTGGGTGATCCTTGTGTTGCAACCATGTGATGTCGTTCATGTATTGTGCGTGTTTGGAAAACCTTCCTAATAACTTGTAGGTGTATACAATACGTATAGCTTCACTGCGTATGTGTTTTACTATCATATAGGTCTTGCGTTGTGCAGTATTGTGTTGTGATGTGTATTACGTTGGCGAATATTGTGTATGTGTTCTGTATGGTGTAAGTATTATGTTGTACTATATGTTATGTGTACTGCGTAGGTGTATATTGTGTGTGTTCTGTATGGTATAGGTATTATGTTGTACTGCGTGCAATGTGGATTGCTTTGGCGTATATTGTGTATATGTTCTGTATGATGTAGGTCTTGTACAGAAACATAAGTTTTGCATACTGTTTTCGGATGTACTATTAGTATTCTGTATTATGTACGTGTTGTGCGAGTGTTGCATACACAAGCACACATCGGCCCTAGCAACTTGCACCCCCCTCCAGTCCAGTTCAGCCAACACACACCAGCTGACATGCTGCTCCACCTAGTATAAACCATTGCTTAATCGTGGTTGTCTAGCATATCCCTGACCATATACGATGATTACTTGAAACCCGTCACCGGTGCCGCCCTGTTGTACTCACACACGCACCACTTCCGCCGGAGAATAATGAAAACATTCATCAGTGTTTTATAAGGCACAGTAGAGGAAAGCTTGTGCTCCTGAAGTCTGATACTTTTCATTTTACAAGTTTTTCATATTCTTTAGGGTTTTCTTCATAGTCTGTTTACATGTAAGGATCTGGTCTGTTAAAGATCTTTCGTTGATATAACTTTTATTCCTCAACTACGATAGATTCAGGAATCCTCTTAGTATAATTCCTCATCCCTACCAATTATCTTGCCACATTAGTTAGGATTTATTCTTATTTCTTTTTTCAGTGGATCCACTTCGTTTACACGACCGCAAGATCTGATCATTTGATCCTCGAGCTGTACACTTCCATGCAGTTATGCTCACTTTGCGTATCCACAATCCAGCCACACATGCTCATCGAATTTCTTTCGTATCATCTTTCTTATCGTAAAAACTTCAGTGCACTAATGCGATCACAACCCAGTGTTGCACGTCTCAGCTTCTCGAGCTACGTTTCGTCTCTTCTGAATTATATCAATAAAGACTAACTTGGAAAGGATTTCTCAGCAGTGTAGACGCAACCTAGTTAGCTTTAATGCTTCCAAAATCTAATTTCTTTCGACTTTGAAATCTTCTTTGTAAAGCCCCTCATAACTTTCCCATTCTCTTCGATGGGTCTATAGTTCGACCACTCAAGACAATAAGCATACCCGCTATTATCATGACGTCTAATCTGTATCAAAACCCCACATTACAAAGATCGGTAAATCTGCTTCTAGGAAACTGGAAGTCTTATTCTCTTTTGAACAGATGCTCCAAATATAAGGAGTTATTCGTCATCTCATAGACTACTGCTCTTACATCTTACATCTGATGAAGAGGAATGGTTCATCTTGGAAAAGAGTTTTGTTTTCACATCTGGGTAGGTTGTAGTTCTACATACTTACCTGACAGAGTCAAGTCTAAAGTCGTTCGATTTATCAGCTCTAACCTGACAGCAAAACTTGACCCATTTACCTTTCGCCGCACTAATGGTTCTCTTTCCCTCTTTTATAGTTGTTACTTCGGTCACTGAACAAGGAACTGTCACACGATTACTATAAGGAAGCTGGTAAATCAAGAGTGGGCTGTTGTAATATCTATATCTTTCCCAACATGTGTAAGGTATGTAATTCTGCTATGCTACTGTAACTTGCCCCCTTCTAAAAGGCAGGTATTTCACCTCCCAATATTCATAGATTATGTTTCTCCTCTTATTATTTCTTCTTCAAATTTATAAACTTTCCTTGTGTTTAGTGAACCTTGATCTCGATGAGAACGTTGTCTCAAAACGAAGACATAAAGAAAGTACATACTATTACCATCACCTGCTGAATTCCTGTTCTACACCGAGTCAACCTGAAGTCCTACCGACCCATAGCACTCTTTCCTCCTAAAACCAGCACACACTCATTCTTTTCCCACAAATCCTTATTTCCTCATGATCCCCTCTTTCTGTCCTTAACTTATTTAGCTCCTTTAAAATAGATTTATCTTCCTCATCTTTTCGTTCATCCTATTTCCAAAAATCCCTAATGTTCTTATTCCTTCAACAGCTTACACTTTTCATCCTTACCCATCCAATCATCATCTTAGTTACTTAAGAAGTGCTTTTGATATAGAAAGTTTGGATCAGAAATTGACTTCTCATTAGGTAGTTTTCCTCTTCGTTTTCTCGCGTTGAATCCTGAAAGATTCAGTTTCTCTAACATGACTCTTCATTCTTTACGCTAGGACCAACCCCACCAGTCTCTTCCTTTATAAACCGCTAGGAGTCCAGCTCACCAACGAGAATAATGAGACCTTTGATAAGAATTTCTTTCCTCATGTTGTTGATCTAGGCCGGAGGATTAGCACTGTTTACTTGGTAGACACACAGCGCCGCTTATGAAGGCCATTTGCTTACTACTTGAAGGAGGAAGGGGAAAACTGTCCCGTCATTCTGCCTCACACACCCTTGAGCTGCTGGCTTTCATTCCACAAACATACAATCTCTCCCTCTCACGCATAATACTTGACAACACGTACCTCATATGATTCGTTTTTCGTAACTCTATATTTTCCTGAGGTAAGCGCAACTCGCTAGTCCTACCTCTGGTAAAATTTTGTCATAAACTCTCGTTAGTAAGTACATTTCTGCCTATATGGTGTAGGCAAATAATGTACATATAAACTTAATTGACACTCACTGGAGGTACACCACCTTACACCCGTTCATTATCAAAACTAAATACAGATAAACCACGCCCGCTTAGCAACCTAACTCACTATAGGTACGAAACACCTGTTCACTTACTACACCGACTGCAGGTTCACTACACTACACCCATTCAGTAACTATACCCACTGCAGGTACACTACACTACACCCGTTCAGTTACTATTACCCACTGCAGATACACTAAAACCCGTCCAGTCATTACATCCAGTGCAGGTACACTACACAACACCTGCTCAGTCATTACGTCTAGTGCAGGCACACTACACAACATTCGTTTAGTCACTACATCCACTACTGTACGTACACTACACAACACTCGTTCTGTCACTTCTCTCAGCGCAGGTACACGACACAGCACCCGTTCAGTCAATCCACCCGCTACTTCAGGCACATTAATACAGACGACACGGGACCAAGCCTCGGTCCACAACCCCGCTTCCCCAAGCGCCTGCTGCCTCACCACGTTCCTCAAGATGTGAAGCAAAATCTAAGGAACTCAACGTAACATCAGAAGACATAATACATGTCAATCGAGGACAGTCAGACATACCAGCCTTCCATCACCGGTGACACCCTGACACCTGAACTTCACACCCGTACAACAAGTTTATTTTCCTTCCTCTCTTGTAACCTTCGAAGGAGCGAAATATTTTGCAAGTCTCGCTTGAAATAGAAGTAGAAATATTCTAAAAACATATCTCTCATCGGTTGAAATCATTTCGGTATGTTTTACAATTTTCTAGATGGCATTATGAGCATCTTTGACACACAGTAGCATCAAAACAATATGTATTTTACAAATACTGCAGTTCTCATGTCTGGGAGTTCTATGTTCTTTATTCTTGGGATAAGAGATTCTGCGAGTTCTGAATAATTTGGGGAAAGAGAGAGCGTGTCTGGGGAGGGCAAAATTGGGTATGTTTGAAGTTATAGTAGTCCCAACAATATCAGATGGATGCGAGGCAATGACTATAGACAGGGCTGTGAGGAGAAGGGTGAATGTGTTAGAAATGAAGTTATTTGACTGCATACTTGCCCCTCTCTTCAAAACTCTTGCATTCACCTCCCTAACAGCCCCATCCATAAACAAATTAAAAACCATGAAGACATCACGAACCCCTGTCGCAAACTGACATTCACTGGGAACTAATCATTTTCCTTTCCTCCTACTCGTACACATGCCTTACATCCTTAGTAAAACCTTTTCACTGCTTCTAGTAACTTACCTCCCACACCATATACTCTTAATACCTTCCACAAAGCATCCTTATCAATCCTATCATATACCTTCTCCAGAAACATAAATGCTACATACAAATCCATTTGTTTTTTTAAGTATTTCTCACATACATTCGTCAAAGCAAACACTTGATCCACACATCCTCTACCACTTCTGAAACCACACTGCTCTTCCCCAGTCTGATGCTCTGTACATGCCTTCACCCTCTCAATCAATACCCTCTCATATAATTTCCCAGGAATGCTCAAGAAACTTATGCCTCTGTAATTTGTACAATGGCACTATGCATGCATTCTGCCAATCCTCAGGCACTTCACATGACTCATACATTCATTGAATATCCTTACCAACCACTCACCAACACAGTCACCCTCTTTTTTAATAAATTCCACTGCATTACCATCCAAACCTGCTGCCTTGCTGGATTTCATCTTTGACAAGACTTTCACCACCTCATCTCTCTTTACCAAGCCATTTTCCCTGACCCTTTCACTTTGCACACCACCCCAACCAAAACACCTTATATCTGCCACTCCGTCATCAAACACATTCATTAAACCTTCAAAATACTCACTCCATCTCCTCACTTCATCATTGTTTGTTATTACCTCCCCATTTTCCCCTTCACTGATGTTCCCATTTGTTCTCTTGTCTTATGTTTGTTATTTACCTCCTTCCAAAACATCTCACTTCATCATTATTTGTTACTACCTCCACACTTGCCCCTTCACTGATGTTCCCATTTGTTCTCTTGTCTTCTGCTTGTTATTTACCTCCTTCCAAAACATCTTTTTATTCTCTCTAAAGTTTAATGATACCCTCTCATCTCAACTCTCATTTGCCCCCTTTTTCAACCCTTGCACCTTTCTCTTGACCTCCTGCTGCTTTCTTTTATACATCTCTCAGTCATTTACACTCTTTCCTTGCAAGTATCGTCCAAATGCCTCTCTTTTCTCTTTCACTAACAATCTTACTTCATCATCCCACCTTCACTATCCTTTCTAATCTGCCTACCTCCCACCTTTCTCATGCCACATGTATCTTTTGCACAAGCCATCACTGCTTCCCTAAATGCATCCCATTCCTCACTCACTCCCCTCATGTCATTTACTCTCACTTTTTGCCTTTCTACACTCAATCTCAACTGGTACTTTTAAGTGAAATTACCATGGGGACCCATAGCCATGGTAATTGTAAAACCCCTTGATTAAGACATGAATGGCCCAACTAGGCCAATGGACTGCCAAGCATACTTTGACTACTCACTTTTCTATGTGCAAAGGAAAGGCCAATCACCTTACATTTAATACCTAAATAAAATGACAAGAGTTCCACATATTATGAAAGTGACATGTGTCTGTGTATGCAGTCACTCGGATATCTTAACATCTAACTGGTTGCAACGCTGCTGACATAATCAGTCATCATGCATGAGTCCATGAACAATATTACATTAAACTTCTAAAGCTGCTCACAGTATTAGAAATAATGTTGCATGCATCCCAACACAACTTCATAAATATTTAAGGCTCTTCACAGTACCAGAAATGATGCGTCATGCATCCTAACACAACTGCTTATAGTAACTAAACATCATAGTTCACAATTGTAAGGGACTTCCGAACTTCTTGTTAATTCCCTTACGCAATTTACATGTCACCCAAACAACATTCTGTTGTTCCTGCCACACAGCATGATATTGACAAGTGGCTCTGCTTATTCACTGGGGGCAAAAGTTCACCTGATTGATAACAATTGGTAATACATGTTCTTAGCTGGATTTTCGACTACTAGGCTGCAGCCAGGTCTCTGGGCATGACTGTTTCCATGGCATAGCGATGGATCCTCATCCTCCACATTAGGTCAGTCCGTGCTTGTGTTTCATGCAGCGTCGTGCCGTACCATACCCACTGGGTCAAGCATTCCACAAGCACATCCTTGGTGCTGCATACAGAATTGGCTCGTACATAGCTAACATTCTCCCCAGCTGGGACCCCTAACTGGTGCCCTACAGATGCTTGACCCAAACAGTGCTCGACCCAACCAGTTGCTCGGGATTCGTAGTAGATGTTGAGTGCTGTGACCCCCCAGGCTAGGTAACTGTCTGCAAGGGGATAGGCTACTCACTGACCCTGAGTCTCGTCTGTGTACTGCATGGCATGGAATGCATATGTTGGGTTACCAAGGTGGTTATTTCAATTTCCTTGATTGATTACTTCACTAAGTCACTGTGTCACTTTTCCACACTCGATACATTTTCATAGTTTCAGTACTTGGAACTGTCTCACTCTATGCTCTTATTTGAGCACCATAAGTAGTAAACATTTGCACTTGGCTTTATCCTATGTGGGACCTAATATGGATGAGGACGTATCACTCATGAGTTTAACAATTCATTCTCATTGATTAACTTATAGCTATACTCATGATACATGCCATGGATTATTTTATGCACTATTTCCTTACATTACTCTTACAATATGATAACTTCCTCCTGACTAGCTAAATGATATTACAAGAGTACCCATGATTGGCATCTTTCCCCTATCACTTGTGACTCTGCGGGTTGCCACAATTAGTAGCCTTCCCCCATGTAGTGGCTCTAGTGACAATATATACATTTACTTGCAAGTTGTAGCATTCCCAGTATATCACATAACAACTGTACATCAATGATATTAAACTATCATACAGGTTAGATAAATATGACAACACTGGTTACCATCTAATCTTGCTGATTCTATCCGTGTGTCTCTTTTGTGATAACTTTATGCACACAATCAGATCTCTCCTTCTCCAACATTTCTATCCTGTCATGTGTAATGCACCAAAACCACAGCTCCCTTTCCACATCTAGGCCCCACAAAACCTTCCATGGTTTACCCCAGACTCTTCACATCCCCTGTTTATATCCATTGACAGCACTTCTACCCCGGTATACCACATCGTACCAATTCACTCAATTCCTTGCACGCTTTTCACCCTCCTACATGTTCAGACCCCGATCACTCAAAATCTTTTTCACTCCATCCTTCCACATCCAATTTGGTCTCCCACTTCTCATTCCCTCCACCTCTAACACATATATCCTCTTTGTCAATCTTTCCTCACTCATTCTCTCATTAGTTTATATATCTTAAATGTAGTACTGCAGAATGGAGGTGTAAGTCCATTGAAAGTATTACTTTTGATAAGAAACTCCCAACCTTACCTTTACAAGTGATCCACGAAGGAAAACGTTGATTGCATTACTGCATCGCTCACAGCTATGAGTTTGATCACCCCCTAAAGGGTTGAGGCATTATGTGGATGTAGCAACAACTATAAGTTCCATTCACTTCCTCTGCACTCTTTGCCTCGTAGTGATTATCTTGTTACTGTATCATCGCCAACCCTATTGAAATACAGAGTAGGTTACCATAGCTATGTAATGCATCCTTTGACCTCTGTAAACCTGTCTTTCAGGCATCTTCTACCTGTTACCTACTGCTTCTGAATCATCCTCAAAAGACCCCATGCTGTATTGCATTCCATAAATCTTCCCAGCCCTTTTCACTGTAAATCTTTTTAAGGTCATTAAACACTTGTTTACATGCTCTTCCACATGAATTGATTAATATTACGTTGTTCCTTCTTTCACATTTTTCCGAGTTACCACATCGAAGACCTGATTCCCATGCCATTCCTTAAATCAATGCTGCGTGGTCCCATCTCCTCCCGTCACTTTTTTGATGTCAACTCTCTGTACTTATCGGTGAAACACACTCGTGGGCATGACATATCTGGGAGGAACGTTGCACAATGTGAAAATTCAATGGATAGTGAACTGTTGTAGCAGAGGGGTTACCTCATCAAATGGCCTACCATCTGGAGCTTTCCATTTCACACTTACACAAAGTTGAAAAGAAGCTACCAGTCTGGGGACATATCTGTGTGAATTAGGTAATTATTAACCGTACCCGAAGTGGTAGCTTGGCTCACAGTTATCAGGCAAGGTGACTCTTATGTTAAGCCTGTTTATTTCTTGAAGAGTTTACTTTTTGGTTATGGAAGGATGTACTATTGAAGTGAGTGGATGCCAAAAGGACTTACATAGCCACATCCTACTGAGGGAAAGTCAGGAATCTGCACCAATGTTGATCAGTTCATAGAAACGTAATCCCTGTCACGAGGTAAAGTTTCTGAATCTATGAAAAATTTTACAGTAGCTTGTTTTTAGTTGCAAACCGTAAAGTTAGCAAAACTTCTGCCAGCTTCCACGCCTACCTTGGAGGATGGCGATGGAAATGTCTTTCAAGAATACCGTGCTTATGCTGGGTAGAGCATTCTTTATCAGCATAACTGTAGTGATATAAAGCATTGGGAAATAAGCTTTTTCCTCAACATTATAAGTGCTTTTCATGATCCATACGAGAATCAGCTATTGACTGCTGTCTTGTGGCCATTGAAAGTAAGCGCTTCCAAAGTTCTAGTCCCCAGAATAGCTTTATAATCCTAGTACAGTATTTGACCTCACAGGTGACTACAGATTCCTTTACCAACAAGGAAATATTCACTGCAACTCATTTTCTGAGTTTCATAAAGTATTACTGCAACACTGACACTAGCCTTGGCACCATGTCTGATGTGGCATATGTAGTATATCTGGAGTTTTGGCGAGTTGGAGGGTTGATCACTGTGACTCTGATGAACCTTGTCACCATGTCTATCATACATAGTATAACTGGGGTTTTGTTAAGTGTGAGCATTAATCATTCTTGGTTATGGGAAGGTGGAGTTTGGACTTACGTCTGGTGAATTAAGGAGGTAATGGTGTTATGTGAGGATGCAGACAATGATACGAGAAAGCCAGTGTTCTACGTGCATTGTGAAGTGTTGCAAATTTGTGGTTGTTTATTATCAGGAAGCTTTGATATGATAAGGTCATCTGCTCATAAGATGACTCTTACACTGGTTTGCAGGGAGTGTATGGAGGTCGTGCAGTTATAGATTTAAGAAGGTCGGCAAAAATAGAGTTTAGGTATATATACTCCCCACACTAAAACTAAGTTGCCACTTTGGGGGAATTGCCTATAGTTAGGCAAGGCAATGTGTCAACATAATGATGAATTTAAGGTGGCCCATGACATATGACTACTTTGTAGCCTTTATCTTTGAAGAGGTAACTGCTTTCGAAGGAAGCATTACAGTGGTCTGTGCTGCCCTCCGCTAACAGGTCACAGGAATATGCATGTCTTGAGTGTGTACGTCGTCTAAGTGCCGAAAGAAATATCCCACTTTTTAGTTTCCATTGTACACTTACTCTACCTCTGGTGCTCCCCAAGTTAGTACCCTCTAATTATTATTAAGTGAATTTGAAATATTTCTGTTGAATGAGGTACACTGTAGGTTGTGTTGGGTATTACTTGAGGTTTTAATGTTCTCATTGTTTTAACTTGTACCTGTGAATTCAGAAAACGAGACAGCTAGGCTAAGCGAGATATTTTATTGTTATTTTTACTCTTTAACTAAGACATGGAGGAGCATTTTATAAACTCTTTATGTCAAGGTCACCATGACTCAGGTGAAAACATATTTGTAGCAATTCTCAACGTACATCTGTAAAATGCACGTCTACTTAATTTTATTGTTGTTGCTCTCCCTTCATTCAATCAACTCAAATGTTATTTTGGTACATGTAAAGGGGTTTAAATATTAATAAAAATAAAATCATTAAGATCCTAAATAACCTGTTTTATTTAATTCTTATAGAAAAATAGTTTATCCCTGGGGATAGGGGAGAAAGAATACTTCCCACGTATTCTCTGCGTGTCGTATAAGGCGACTGAAAGGGAAGGGAGCGAGGGGCTAGAAATCCTCCCCCCCCCGTTTTTAAATTTAAAAAAGAAGGAATGTAAAGGT
>JAUUDZ010438877.1:0-13246 GCA_032361705.1 Panulirus versicolor
ATTCTGCACTGAATCTCTCCTGGTACTTCCTCACACAAGTCTCTTTTCCAAGCTCACTTACTCTAACCACTCCCTTCACCCCAACATTCTCACTTCTATTCTGAAAACCCCTACAAATCTTCACCTTCGCCTCCACAAGGTAATGATCAGACATCCCTCCAGTTGCCCTTCTCAGTACATTAACATCGAAAAGACTCTCATTCACGCGCCTATCAATTAAAACGTAATCCAATAACGCTCTCTGGCCATCTATCCTACTTATGTACGTACACTTATGTATATCTCTCTTTTTAAACCAGGTACTCCCAATCACCAGTAATTTTTCAACACACAAATCTATAAGCTCTTCACCATTTCCATTTACAACACTAAACACCCAATGAACACCAATTATTCTCTGAACTGCCACATTACTCAACCTTGCATTCAAATCACCCATCACTACAACTCGGTCTCGTTCATCAAAGATGCTAACACACTTACTGAGCTGCTCGCGAGAAACTTTCCTCTCGTAAACTTTCTTCTGATCAGGTGCATAGGCACCAATAATCAACACTCTCTCTCCATCCACTTTCAGTTTTACCCATTTTTATTTCGAGTTTACTTTCCTACCCTCTATCACATACTCCTACAAATCCTGTTTCAGGATTAGTGCTACTCCTTCCTTTCCTCTTGTCGTCTTACCAACCCCTGAAATAACTCCCAAAACATTTCCAAACCACTCTTTCCCTTTACCCTTGAGATCATTTCGTCAAGCATACTTCCTATCTCTCCTTTTTTCTCATCTTGGTTACATCCACACACATTGAGACACCCAAGTCCGAGCCTTCGAGGAGGATGAGCACACCCCACGTCTCTAAGAGCTTCGAATGTGTATCAGAAAAATACTCATGAAAATCTAATAATTGCACTATACTTAGATTAATATTTCTCGCAATAGCATCGATGTAAGGGTATATAGATAACTTGAAGCGAAAGCACCATTAGAGTGTTCGATCGGAATAACAGTGGTTGAAACTGAGAAAAGATGAAAAACAGTGAAAGGACAGCTCGAAAGCTAAGTAGCCGTGAGGTTGCATAGTTTTAAAAGGTTTACTGCAGTGGTATAAGTATTTCAAAATTTTCATAAACAGTTGTGTGAGGACACGAAAACATAGAGAAGCTTGACACCTCACAAAGGTTTGTAACATTTATTCGAAAATTCTGTAGGATTTAAAGAGGAGGGTTGACAAGACCGAAAAGTTGTCTGCCTTAGTTTTTATTACTCCAAAGTGTTGGCTGTGGTAGATTTGATGATTCCGAAGGATTACTAGGAATGCGTGTTATAGCTCCAAAGGGTTCACAGCTGTATTTGGATTAATCGGAAGGGTTGACACCATTGATTGAATTTTGTTGTTGTTGTTGTTGTTGTTTACACCAAGAAACGAGTATGATCCTCGATTTAAAGAAAATATGAAAATATAATTATTGCATAAACAGGAATTTTTCTATAAAATTGTTATAAAGTAAACTTGAATGATCATTTATAGTCGTCATATAGTCACGGAGTTTAGTCATTTTTAATGAGCGTGCGCAAGCGTTTGAGCAGTTTGAAAATCATGTTTCTTTCCATCATTCAGTTTCATTTATTCAGTATTGATTATGAGTAAACTCCTGCGCAAGATTTCATATCAAATGTTATACATAAAAAAGCAGTATGTTTGATATCTCCGAACGGTTAGCATCAGCATATCGATACCTCGATAAAGTTTGCATTGGTGATTGAATAAAACAATATATCAGGGACTGTGGTAATTGCTATTGTTTTTGTTTGTCCAACCCATGAAAATGGGAATATTTTCACGATTTCAAGAAGATATGAAAAAGTACTATGTGAAAAAATATGATTTTTTCTTAAGTATCATTAAAATGTGAATGTCAATATTCAAATTTGCAGTCATCATGTATTCGTGAGAGATAGGTATTTTGAGCTAGTTTGTGACAAATTACGATCATTCATGCTGATAACCTCTAGTGCTAGTGCATTACAAGACAGCGAGTTGATGAATAAGTATTATTCAATGTTTTTATACAATCTGTGATTATGCGCGAACTCTAGAAAATTGTGATTCGATTTAAGGAAGACATTATCAAAAGTCACTAACATACATAAGAAAGAATCAAATACATTTTTTGATAAATATCCGCTTACTAATTTGTTAATTCCTTTTAAATGTAGGTCATTTTTTGGAGGACTTAAAGTTATAAATAGAAAAACTTATTATTTTTTCATACAAACAATACAGAGAGAAACAGAGAGAGTTATTTTACTACATGAAACACTGTTTTGACCCAAGCACCGTCTCTAAGAGCCCCGAATGTGTATTAGAAAAAGTCATGAAAAATTCAATCTTTGCGCTGCATTTATTTTAAGCTTTCTCGCAGTAGAATCGATGTAAGTATATATAGACAACTTAAAGTAATGGCAACATTGCTTGAGAGAGTACGAAAGGATATCTCTCATTCCTGCAAGATTGTGATGCTCCTTTACATCTCATCATTATGAAAATGTGGTGTTCATTTAACTCTCGTCGTCTTGAGAGTGTGATGTTCCTTTACCCCCCATCCTCGTAATTGTAATATTCATTTACCTCGAACATCGTGAGATTTTGATGTTCGTTTACCTTCCAATATTATGAGACTTCATTGTGAGACTTTCACCAACGTGAGATTTTGGTGTTCGTTTGCTGTTCATTAACTTCCCCTCATCATGTTCTTGTGATGATTGTTTAAGTCCCATCATTGTGAAAATGTGCTGCTCGTTCAGTATCCATCATCGTGAGATTGTGATATTCATTTACCCTCCATCATCGTTACATTGTGATGCCCGTTTTTCACTCACTATTAGGAGATTGTGATGTTCGTTTACTTCTCATCATCGTGAGATTATGATGTTCTTTACGTTCCACGATCATAAGATTGTGATATTTTTTTTTTTGCTTCCATCATGAGAGTGATTGTTTATCTTAGATCCTCTCCCACTGTCATGAGACTGTGATGTTCGTTTACCTCCCATCATTGTGAGATTTGTTGCTCGTTTACTACCTATCGTGAGATTTTGATGTTTGTTTACTTCCCGGGAACGTGAGATTGTGAAATACGTTTACCCCCCATCATTGTTATATTCTGATAATAGTATACCTAACATAACAGTAAGATTGTGATGTTCCTTTACCTGTCATTATCTTGATATTATAATTTTCTTTTAACTTCCATCATCGTGAGATTGTTATATTCGTTTCTTCCCGTAATTTGAGACTAAGATGTTCCTTTACCTACAGTAATGGTGACACTGTGATGTTCTTTAACCTCCCATTTTTGTGAAATTGTAGTGTTTGTTTGTTTCCCAATATCGTCAGATTGTGATGTCTGTTTAACTCCCATCATGATGGGACTGTGATGTTCGATAACTTCCTATCATCATCACATTGTAATATTCGTTTACCTCCCATCATCGTCAGATTTGAATGGTTTTCTATCTCCTATCATTTTGAAATTGTCATGCTCGTTAGATATTGATGTTCGTTTACCTCCCATCGTCATAAGATTGTCACGTTCGTTTTCCTCCGCATATTGTTATATACTGATGTTCGTTTACTTCTCATTCCTGCGTTATTATGATATTCCTTTACATCCCTTATTTGACATTTTGGTGTTCGTTTAACTCTCATCGTCGCGAGATTGTGATGTTCCTTTACCTCCCATCCTTGTGAGACTATAATATATAATTACCTCGAATAATCGCGAGATTTTTATGTTCGTTTACCTCCCATCATTACGAGACTATGAGGCTCATTTAACTCTCGTCATCGTGAGACTGATTTTTCCCTTCTACCATCGTGAGATTGTGATGTTCGTGTACCTCCCATTATCATGCAAATATGCTGTTCATTAATTTCCCTTCATCATGAGCTTCTGATGCTTGTTTATCTCACATCATTGTGAAAATGGGCTGCTCGTTTACTTACCATCATCGTGGGATTGTGGTGTTCGCTTACGTCCTATCATCGTGAGATTGTGATATTCATTTACCTTCCATCATAATTAGATTGTGATGCCCGTTTCCCCCTCACTATCATGAGATTATGATATTGGTTAACCTCCCATCATCGTGAGATTATGATGTTCTTTTATGTTCCATCATCATAGGATTGTGATCTTTCTCTTCCTCCCATCATCATGATGTTCTTTTATCTCCCATCCTCGTGAAATTGTGCCATTCGTGTTCGTCTTGTCATCATGAAACTGTGATGTTCGTTTCCATCCTATTATTGTAAGATAGTCATGTCAGTTTCTCTGCCACCATCATGAGATTTTGATGTTTACTTACATCCCATCTTCGTGAGATTTGTTGCTCGTTTGCTATCAATCGTTAGATTGTGATATATGTATAACTCTTATTATAGTGAGATTGTGTTCTACGTTTAATTCCAATCATCGTGATATTTTCATAATGTTTTCTCTCCTATCTTCGTGAGATTCTGATGTTTGTTTGAATCCTGTCATCGCGAGATTGTGATGATAATATGCTTCCTTTCATGGTAACATTGTAATGTTCATTCACCCCCCCCCCCTCCTAACATCATGAGATTGATGTTCGTTTTCTTCCCATCATCTTGAAATTTTCGTATTCATTTTCCTCCCCATCATAAGAATGTGATTTCCGTTTTCCTTCCAACCTCAACAGATTGAGATGGTCGTTTACCTCCCATCATCGTGAGATTTGATGTTCCCTTACCTCCTATCATCGTGAGATTGTGATATTCATTTACCTCCCATCATCGTTAGATTGTGATGTCCGTCTTCATTTCACTATCATGAGATTGTGATGTTCGTTTACCTCTCATCATCGTGACACTGTGATGTTCGTTATTAACCTCCCATCATCGTGCGATTCTGATATTCTTATACCCTACCATAACCGTGAGATTGTGATGTTCCTTTACCCATCATTTACTTGAGATTATGATGATCGTTTACCTTCCATCAAAGTGAGATCTTTATATTTGTTACTTCCCATAATCTTGAGACTGGGATGTTGCTTTTCCTGCCTTAATCGTAATGTTGTGATGTTCTTTAACATCCCATGTTTGTGAGATTGTAGTGATTGTCTACATCCCATCATCGTGACATTGTGATGTTCGTTAGCATCCCATTTTTTGTGAGACTGTAGTGTTCGTTTACATCGTATCGTCGTGAGATTGTGATTTCTGTTCAACTCCCATCATGATCAGACTGCGATGATCAGTTACTTCCTATCATAGTCAGATTGCAATATTCGTTTACTTCCCATCACCGTCAGATTTTCATTTTTCTAACTCCTTTCATCGTGAGATTGTCATGCTCATTAGATCGATGGATTTTTATGTTCGTTTACCTCAGATCATCGTGAGATTGTCATGTTCGTTTTCCTTCGTATATTGATATTCGTTTACCTCTCATTCCTACGAGATTGTGATGTTCCCTTACAACTCCTCATTGTGACATTGAGGTGTTCGTTTAACTCTCGTCATCGTGAGACTGTGATGTCCGTTTCCTTTCCACCCTCGTGAGATTCTGATAATCGTGAAAATAAGCTGTTCATTAACTTTCCCTCATCGTGAGCTTGTGATGTTTTTCTCCCATCATGGTGAAAATATGCTGCTCGTTTACTTGCCATCATCGTGAGATTGTGATGTTCGCTTACCTCCGATCATCATGAGATTATGATGGCCGTTTCCCTCTCACTATCATAAGATTGTGATGTTCATTTCCCTCCCACCATCATGAGGTTGTAATGTTCTTTTACGTTCTATTAACATGAAATTGTAATTTATCTCTTCCTCTCATCATCATGATGTTCTTTTATCTCCCATCCTCGTGAAATTTTGCCATTCGTGAAGTCTCATCATCATAAGACTCTAATGTTCGTATACCTTTCATCATCGTGCGATTTGTTGCTCGTTTACTACCCATCGTGAGATTGTGATGTTAATCTAATTCCTATTATGATGAGATTGTGTTCTACGTTTAGTTCCAATCATCGTGATATTTTGATTATGTTTTCTCTCTCCTATCTTCGTGAGGTTGTGATGTTTGTTTGCCTCGTACTATCGTCAGATTGTGAGGATGATATACTTCCTTTCATCGTAAGATTGTGATTTTCGTTTCCCTCCCATCATCATGAAACTCTGCGTTCGTTTCCTTCCCATCATCGTAAGATTTTGGGGTCTACGTACTACCCACCATCATTAAGAATGTTATTCCCGCTTTCCTCACATCGTCGTGAGATTGTGATGTTCGTTTAACTCCTATTATCATGAGATTGTGTTCTACGTTTACTTCCCGTCACCGTGATATTTTCATAATCTCCTCTCTCCTATGTTCGTGAGATTGTAATGTTTGTTTACCTCCTATCATCGTGAGATTGTGATAATAATATACTTCCTTTCATCGTAAGATTGTGATACTCGTTTCCCTCCCTTTATCATGAGGCTATGATGCTCCTTTCCTAACCATCATTATGAGATTTTGGTGTTCATTTACCTCCCATCATCATAAGAATGTGATTTCCGTTTTCCTGCCACCCTCGTGAGATTTAGATGGTCGTTTACCTCCCATCATCGTGAGATTGTGATGCTCGTTTACCTCCCATCATCGTGAGATTGTGATGCTTATTTACCTCCCATCATCATGAAATTGTGCTATTCCTATACCTCTCATTATCATGACACGGTGATGTTCCTTTCCCTTCATCGTCTTAAGGTTGTGAAGTTCAGTTACTTCTCATCATTGTGATATTTTATTGTTTGTTTACCTCCCGGCAACGTGAGATTGTGAAGTACGTTTACCTCCCTACCCTACCTACCATAACCGTGAGATTGCGATGTTCCTTTATCTCTCATTAAATAGAGATTATAATGATCGTTTTCCTCCCATCATCGTACGATTCTGATATTCGTATAACTACCATAACCGTGAGATTGTGATATTCCTTTACCTGTCGTTACCGAGATTATGATGATCGTTTATGTTCCATGATCGTTTTTTCCCATAATCTTGAGACTGGGATGTTCCTATACCAAAATCGTGATTCTGTGATGTTTTCTAACCTCCCATTTTTGTGAGATTGTAGTGTTCGTTTACATCTCATCATCGTAAGATTATAACGTCCTCTTAACTCCCATCATGATAAATCTGTAATGTTTGATTACTTCCTATCATCGTCACATTCTAATATTCGTTTACCTCCCATCGTCGTTAGATTTTGATGTTTTACTCCTTTCATCGTGAGATTGTCATGCTCATAAGATTTTGATGTTCGTTCACCTCCCATTATTATGAGACTGTGAGGCTCATTTAACTCTCGTCATCGTGAGACTGTGATGTCCGTTTTCCTTCCACCATCGTGAGATTTTGATGTTCGTTTACCTCCTATTATCGTGAAAATATGCTGTTCGTTAACTTTCCCTCAACATGAGCTCCTAATCTTTGTTTATTTTCCATCATTATGAAAATGCGCTGCTCACTTACTTACCATCTTCGTGAGATTGTGATCTTCACTTATCTCCTATCATTGTGAGACTGGGATATTCATTTACTTCCCATCATCATAAGATTGTGCTGCCCGTTTCCCTCTTACTATCGTGAGATTGTGGTGTTCGCTTCCTTTCATCATCATAAGATTGTGATATCCGTTTACCACCCATCATCGTGAGATTTTTTGCACACTTACTACCTATCGAGAGATTGTGATGTTCTTATAACTCTTATTTTGGTGAGATTGTCGTTTACGTTTTCTTTCCACCATCGTGGTACTTTGATAATGTTTTCTCTCCTACATTCGTGAGATTGTGATGTTTGTTTGCCTCCGATCATCGTGAGATTGTGATGATAATATACTTCCTTTCAACGTAAGATTGTGATGTTTGTTTCCCTCGCATCATCATGAGACTATGATGTTCGTTTCCTCCCCATCATGGTGAGATTTTGGCATTCATTTACCTCCCATCATCACAAGAATGTGATTTCCGTTTTCATCTCATCCTCCTGAGATTGAGATGGTCGTTTACCTCCCACCATCGTGAGATTGTGATGTTCGTTTACCTCCCATTATTGTGAAAATATACTCTTCATTAACTTCCCTTCGTCATGGGCTCCTGATGTCTGTTTATCTCCCATCATTTTGAAAATGTGCTGCTCGTTTACTGACCATTTTTGTGAGATTGTGAAGTTCGCTTACCTCCTATCATCGTGAGAATGTGATATTCATTTACCTCCCATCATCTTTAGATTGTGCTGACCGTTTCCCTCTTACTATCATGAAATTGTGATGGTCGGTTCCCTCCCATCATCGTGAGATTGTGATGTTCTTTTGCGTTCAATCATCATAAGATTGTGATATTTCTTTTCCTACCATTATCATGATATTCGTTTATCTCCCATCCTCGTAAAATCATGCCATTCGTAAGATTGCGATGTCCGTTTCCTTTAACTCATATTATGAATAGATGTTGTTCTACGTTTACTTCCCACCATCGTGGTGAGAGTTTGATGTTTGTTTGCCCCTATCATCGTGAGATTGTGATGATAATATACTTCCTTTCATCGTCAGATTGTAATTTTGGTTTCCTTCCCATCATAATTATACTATGATGTTCATATCCTCCCAATCATTTTGATATTTTGGTGTTCATTTACCTCCCATCATCATAAGAATAAGATTTCCGTTTTCCTCCCACCCTTATGAGTTTGGGATGGTCGTTTACCTCTTATCATCATGAGACTGTGATGTTCCTTTACGTCAGAGCATTTTGAGATTATGATATTTATTTTTCTCTCATCAACGTGATTTTCCTTTACCTCCGATTATCATGAAATTGTGATATTTGTTTACCTATCATCATCGTCACACTGTGATGTTCGTTTACCTTCCATAATGGTAAGATTGTGAAGTTCAAGTACCTCTCATCATTGTGATATTTTAATGTGTCTTTACCTCCTGGCAACGTGAGATTGTAAAGTACGTTTACCTTCCATCATCGTACGATTCAGATATCGTATACCCACCATATCCGTGAGACTGTGATGTTCCTTTACCTGTTATTATCTTGAGATTATGATGTTCGTTTATCTTCCATCGTCGTGAGATTATTACGTTTGTTTCTTCTCATAATCTTCAGACTGGGATGATCCTTTACCTACCATAATCGTGATAAAGTGATGTTCTTTAACCTCCCATTTTTGTGAGACTGTAGTGTTCATTTACACCCCATTATCATGAGATTATGATGTCTGTTTAACTCCCATCATGATAAGAGTGTGGTGTTCGATTACTTCCCATCGATATCACATTGTAATGTTTGCTTATCTCCCATAATCGTCAGATTTTGATGTTTCTTAACTACTATCATCGTGAGATTGTCATGGTCGTTATATTTTGATGTTCGTTTATCTCTCATCATCATGATATTATCATGTTCGTTTTCCTCTGTATACTGTTATATAATGATGCTCGTTTACATCTCAATCCTGCGAGATTACAATGTTCCTTTACATCTCATCATTGTGTCATTATAGTGTGCTTTTAACTCCCATCATCATGAGATTGTGATGTTCCTTTACCTTTCATTCTCATGATATGTTAATATTCATTTACCTCGAATCATTGTGAGATTTTCATGTTCGTGTACCTCACATCATTATGACACTGTGGGGCTCATTTAACTCTCGTCATCGTGAGACTTTGATGTCCGTTTCCCTCCCACCATCGTGAGATTGTGATGTTCGTGTACCTCCCATTATCGTGAAAATATGCTGTTCATTAACTTCCCCTCATCATGAGCTTGTGATGTTTCTTTTTCTCCCATCATTGTGAAAATGCGCCACTCGTTTCCTTGCCATCATCTTGAGATTGTGATGTTCGCTTACCTCCTATCATCATGAGATTGTGATATCATTTACCTCCCATCATCGTTAGATTGTGATGCACGTATCCCTCTCATTATCATGAGATTGTGATGTTCGTTTACCTTCCATCATCGTGAGAATGCAATTTTTTTTTAACGTTCCTCCATCAGGAGATTGTGATATTTTTCTTCCTCCCATCATAATGATGTTCTTTTATCTCCCATCCTCGTGCCATTGTGACATTCGTTTACGTCATATCATCATGAGACTATGATTTTCGTTTTCATCCCATCATCGTAGGATTGTGATGTCCGTTTCCCTCCCACCATCATGATATTGTGATTTTCCTTTTCCTCCCATTATCACGAGATTTGTTGCTTGTTTACTACCCATCATGATAGGACTGTGATGTATGATTGCTTCCTATAATCGTCCCATTGTTATATTGGTTTACCTCCCATAATCGTCAGATCTTGATGTTTTTAACTCCTATCACCGTGAGATTGTCATTCTTGTTAGATTTTGATGTTCGTATATCTCCCATCATCATAATATTATCATGTTCGTTTTCTTCCGATAATTGTTAGACACTGATGTTCGTTTAATCTCAATCCTGCGAGATTGCAATGTTCCTTTACAACTAATAACTGTGACATTGTCGTGTTCGTTTAACTCTTATCATCGTGAGATTGTGATGTTCCTTTACCTCCCATCCTCGTGAGATTGTAATATTCATTTATCTCAAATCATCGTGAGATTTTGATGTTCGTTTACCTCCCATCATTAAGAGATTGCGAGACTCATTCAACTCTCGTCATCGTAAGACTGTTATGTCCGTTTCCTTTCCACGACCGTGGGATTGTGAGTTCGTTTACCTCCCATTATCGTGAAAATATGCTGTTCATTAACTTCCGCTCATCATGACCTTGTGATGTTTCTTTATCTCCCATCATTATGAAAATTGAGCTGCTCGTATTCTTGCCATCATTGTGTGATTCTGATGTTTGCTTACCTCCTATCATCGTGAGATTGTGATATCTATTTACTTCCCATCCTAGTTAGACTGTGATACCCATTTCCGTCTCACATTTATGAGATTGTGATGTTTGTTTACCTTCCATCATCGTAAGATTGCAATGATCTTTTACGTTCCATCATCAAGAGATTGTGATATTTCTCTTCCTCCCATCATAATGATGTTCTTTTATCTCCCATCCTCGTGAAATCGTACCATTCGTTTGCGTCTTATCATCATGAGACTATGATGTTCGTTTTCATCACATCATGGTAAGATTGTGATGTCCGTTTCCCTCCCACCATCATGAGATTGTGATGTTCGTTTCCTCTCTCACCATCATGAGAATGTGATGTTCGTTTTCCTCCATCATCGCGAGATTTGTTGCTTGTTTACTACAAATCGTGAGATTGTTATGTTTGTTTAACTTCTATTATTGTGAGATTGTGTTCTACGTTTACTTCCCAACATCGTGATATTTTTATAATCTTTTCTCTCCTATCTTCGTGAGATTGTGATGTTTGTTTACCTCCTCTCCTCGTGATATTGTGATGATAATATAATTCCTTTCATTTTAAGATTGCAATGTTCGTTTCCTCTCCCATCACGTGCCATCATCGTGAGATTTTGGTGTTCATTTACCTCCCATCATCATAAGAATATGATTTCCATTTTCCTTCCACCATCATGAGATTGTGATGCTCGTTTACATTCGATCATCATGACATTATGATATTTGTTTTTCTGTCATCATCGTGATGTTCGTTTACCTTCCATCATCATGAAATTGTGCTGTTCCTATACCTCTCATCATCGTGACGCGGTGATGTTCGTTTACCTTCCATCATCTTTAGATTGTGAAGTTCAGTTTCCTCTCACCATTGTGATATTTTGGTGTTTACTTACCTCCAGGCAACATGAGACTGTGAAGTAAGTTTACTTACCATCATCGTGCGATTCTAATATTTGTACACCTACCATATCCCCAAGATTCTGATGTTCCTTTAACCGTCATCATCTTGAAATTATGATGATCGTTTACCTTCCATCATCGTAAGAGTGATAAATTTGTTTCTTTCCATAATCTTGAGACAGGGATGTTCTTTTACCTGCCATAATGGTGATATTGTTATGTTCTTTAACATCCCATTTCTACGAGATTGTAATGTTCGTTTACATCATATCTCCGTGAGAATGTGATTTTTGTTTAACTCCCATCATGATATGTCTGTGATGTTTGCTTAATTCCTATCATCGTCACATTGTAATTTTAGTTTACCTCCCATAGTCGTCAGATTTTGAAGTTTTAAATCCAATCACCGAGAGATTGTCATTCTCATTAGATTGTGATATTCGTATATCTCCCATCATCATCATATTATCATGTTCGTTTTTCTCCAAATATTGTTAGACACTGATGTTCGCTTACATCTCAATCCTGCGAGATTGCAATGATCCTTTACATCTAATCATTGTGACATTGTGGTGTTCGTTTAACTCTCATCATCGTGAGATTGTGATGTTTCTGTACCTCCCATCCTCGTGAGATTGTAATATTTACTTACCTCGAATCATCGTGAGATTTTGTTGTTCGTTTACCTCCCATCATTATGAGATTGTGAGGCTGATTTAACTCTCATCATCGTGAGACTGTTATGTCCGTTTCCCTCCCACCATCGTTGGATTGTGAAAATATGCTGTTCATTAACTTCCCCTCATCATGACCTTGTGATGTTTCTGCCCGTTTTCTTGCCATTATCGTAAGATTCTTATATTCACTTACCTCCTATCATCGTGAGATTATGATATCTATTTCCCTCCCATCCTCGATAGACTGTGATGTAGCTTTATCTTCCATCATCGTGAGATTGCAATGTTCTTTACGTTCCATCATCAGGAGATTGTGATATTTATTATCCTCTCATCATCATGATGTTTTTTTATCTCCCATCCTCGTGAAATTGTGCCATTCGTTTACGTCTTATCATCATGAAACTATGATGTTCGTTTTCATCCCATCATCGTAAGACTCTGATGTCCGTTTCCCTCCTACCAGCATGAGATGGTGTTCATTTTCCTCCCATCATCGCGAGATTTGTTGCTTGTTTACTACAAATCGTGAGATTGTGATGTTTGTCTAAATTCTATTATGGTGAGACTGTGTTCTACGTCTACTTCCCAACATCGTGATACTTTTACAATCTTTTCTTTCCTATTTTCGTGGGATTGTGATGTTTGTTTGCCTTCCTCATCGTGAGATTGTAATGATAATATAATTCCTTTCATTGTAAGATTGTGATGTTC
>JAUUDZ010438888.1:0-13246 GCA_032361705.1 Panulirus versicolor
GATAGTAGCATTAATATCATTTACTGATGATTGAATTTGTGCCGGTAACCCCGGCAAGTTTATTGTGCACCCATGCTCATTCTGTGAGCGTAGCACAAAGGATTGCAGAGGTCACAAAGAGTCGTACCCAGATCTTACTGGGTCAATATTACGTAGGTTTTTACACAGTGGATTCGTTGTAGATATCTTATTTGCATACATTACATAGTCTCGTATGGTAAGTTTTACTGACTAAGCGCAAAAAGTGGATACAAACTTAAGCTTTGGGTGTTGTGACATTTCTTGCAGTTTGTTTAGACCTATCTCAAAAAGTCTCTGTTTTTCAACATGCTAAGACACAGTGTTTTGGTTTGTGTCAAAGTCTGTACTGCACAGGTCACATGATCAACATCTCCAGACAGTCCAAAATGCCAATAGTACCTATAGCCCAGCCTCAGCTAGCAAGTAGCAACATCATGTAACTTGCTGCTCTTATTACTTTCCCCGTACACATGTTTTACTTTACACATTCCACTATGGTGGAAAATGTTTCTATATGCGTCCACGTGAACTCGTCTATTTGCGTCAAATGCTTCGGAGAGGTCTGTTAGTTCCTCTCTAATTACAGTTTTGAGGCTTCCAACTGACAATCCAATGTTGTTTTCAACATCACCTTTACTATGTGCAAGTTTGGCTAAAGCATCAGCTTTGTCATGCTTACGCAGGTTATGTGAGAGGGAATACATAACAGTTTCATTTGAATCCCTTGTGCAATAATGTTTGAATATTAATATATAGCTTTAGAGACCAACATGTTACATTCTGATTTCAGGGTGTTAAGGTCAAGTAATGAAGATAAAGAATCAGGGATAATTAAACTGTCTGTGGGAGTGAATTCCACCTGCCTAGGAGAAAGTGTGCCGGACAGTTCAGTTTGTAGGCTAGATGCCCAATTGTTTATCTCTAATCTATTACCATTGGACTGGATCACAGCGGCACACTGCCTACCCTCCCTATGCCAGCATTGCGAGAACCTTCAGTAAAGATGCCATGGGCAATGTTATTGTCAGTCTGGAGTTTATGTATATGTTCAAGAGCACTAGTTATGGCTAAATGTTGAAGGTGAAGATTATAAGTAATTAGATCCTTAGGTGTATAAGTAGGTGAAGTGATGTCAAAGGGAGGTATTTGTCAGGGAGGCAGGAAATGCTACAGTTTCCTCATTTTATACAAATTGTGGACACCAAACAATGTCATGTGGTTGGCTGTTACTTGGATCCACTTAGAATCACTTATTCCATTGCATATATGGTTTAACAATTCTTTAGCGACAAGACTATCTGGATCACCATGCAGGTTTCAGTCCTATCGTAAGATTGCTTTCAAGTATTCTTCCTCAGTGCTGGGAATACCAAGTTCTTTCCGCATGTTGAGTACTTTAGTGGCCTTTGGGCAATTAAGTATGATTCTCAAGGCTTCATTTTGCATTTTTTTTAAAAGTCTGTTGATACCTTGGTTGTTATATAAGACGAAAACTGGTGCCTAGTAATCTATTAAAACCAAATATACATAATTTCAACACTTCTGATATTTGTACCATAAATATGACTGTACCCTGCAACTACTCTCAGAGCTCTAAGTCTATCTGTACATTGTCCAAGTAGTTTTTGCACACCAGCTGCAGTACATTGGAATGAGACGCCAAGATATTTAAAGGAAGAGACTTAGTCAATTTATTTTTCACCAATTTTCAGTTTAGATGGTCCACTCCCACCGTTACCAATTCGTTTATTAAAGACTGTTGTTGTATCTGCAAAAATTATTATAATGCCACAGGCTGTGTGTATGCGGTTAAGACTGCATTTCACGATATGTTTTGGTGCGTACAAGAACATCATCAGCATAACTGATTGTAATGTTTTTAGAACACTCTGGAATAGATTTCAGTAATGCATTGATCAGTATATTGAACAAGGTGAGGATAAGTGCTCTGTCATATGAGAAGTGCCTAGTGGCATTTCTTTAACTTCACTTTGTTGGGTTGAAACAACACAACGGACTTTCTGTTAGAGAGATAGCCGAGTATCCAGTGCAGGGGCCTGCTACTTATATCTTTTTTGTTAACACACGAAATAACTTGCTTATTAGCAATATCAGATGTAGCTTTTAGGTCAAGAAATGTGGTATACTTATGCTGTCTGTCCCCATGACCTCTTAAGAAAGTCGTGTACAGTCTTGCCATGTGTGAAGCCATTGATATATGGTGACATGTTCTTTGATTCTGTGTATTCATCTGTTGGGCGCCAGCCATGTTTTGTGAGAATTGAAGTCCGGAAGTGAAGTTCAACCATCGCCAGACGTAGTGTGAGGAGGTGGATGGGCGGGTGTTTGATGTGATTGCTCTTCACGTCTCTGGAGTGGAGGTGGCCGCTTGGTGCAGTCTACGTGTCATGATCTGTATCCAGGCTGTTTACAGTTTATACATTTTTCTTCAATGGTCTTACCATTGTCAAGGTTTTCCTCGCATGTCTGTGTTGAATGCCGCCCTGCAGACGTTCACCACATGATTCTATCTCTGGCATTTGAAGCACTGCTGTCTCGGAGGAAGCTAGAAAGATATCCAGCCTGGGATAACGGAAGGTGCTAGGGAAAGTGAGTTTCTTGGGGGGGGGGGGACGCAGTTCTTTTGCCAATCCAGTCTGCTATGACTGCTTCTCTACCTCTGATTCGTTTAACATTCTTGATGTTGGTGCTTATCAAGTCTCAGGACGATCATGGCACTCATTAGTGTGTGTATGGTCGTTTAGAGATATCTAC
This sequence comes from Panulirus versicolor, assembly GCA_032361705.1. Classification (NCBI taxonomy): domain Eukaryota; kingdom Metazoa; phylum Arthropoda; class Malacostraca; order Decapoda; family Palinuridae; genus Panulirus; species Panulirus versicolor. The sequence continues at coordinate 2,797 of JAUUDZ010438888.1, forward strand.
ATATGTATGCCTTCAATGACACTATGGGTTAGTTCTTCAACTAAACGTTGATCATCTTCCAAGGTGACATAGTTCTGGGCGAAGTGAAATTCGGCTTGTGGATACTTCCGCCACACGTGTGACAATCGTTGATATTTGGCCTCTGTGTCTGGTAGGAAGTTCAATTTCACTTTTTTGCGCTGATCATGTGACCGTGATGGTGGGGAAAGCTCGTCAGCTGCCAGACGTGTTGCTGGTGCATTCTGCTGGTGGTTGCCCAAGTCACCGCCTATTTCCTCTGCTTTTTCAGGGGAGGCATCTCTGTCGTTGTTCACTCAGTGTCTGTGTGGTATAGGAGAATAACTTTCCTCATATGTGGCCATTGTTGTTGGTCGCTTGGGGAAACATGAAATAACTCACCAACACGGGAGGAGTGGGATGGAGGTGCGCTTACCCTAGAGTCAAGTGCTATCAATACAACTGGTTTGGTCCGCGACCCCCCGGTCGAGACTCACGTCCTATACACACGGTAGAGTAGGGCAGGGCTGCAAATTTCGTCTGTCTCTTCGTCCATAGAGGTATCCAGAGCTATCCAAGTATAGCAAGAGGGTACTGGTAGCCGCATGAAGCGGACACCAGCCGCGGTGCCTAGTGGAACAGAGCAGGAACTGGTATTAATGACCCGTCCTACAGGAAATTCGACAGAGAAAAGCAGGGACGTCTGTGCTCTACGGAGTTGAGGGGACACGGTATTATTACCAAGCAAACCCAGGATCCTTCTTAGGGGCTCTTGCCGCTCGTAGGCAAGGATCATCCACGTAGTGATAGTGTTCGTGGTCTTAGAACGACCTTAACACCTGAAGGTGTTTTAAGATTTTCCCAGTTGATGATGATATGTTGACGCTGACGGCTTAATGACACGGGCAGTTGATGGGCCAGAAGCCCAGCCGTCAGGAACAGGAATATGATGGGATTCCTTCCGAGTGAGAAACACCTGGACGAGACCACTCTTTATCGTCCATTGACGATACAGGCTCGCTGAATGTGACTTTCCACTCACGATGTAACAACACGCAGGTGGAGTCCAGTAACACCTATATTCACTTATATTTACCCCAGAACCGATTTCTATGAAAGAGTCCTGGTGTTATCCAGGACCTTTTTCGCTTCAAAAGATTCCATCATGTGCCTGCTGTTGAACGTAGCGTAACCTTCAAGTTGTAGGAGTCCCTGGATCACTGAGATAAAAGCCCTTAGGTTTTGTAATGGTAATCAACAGTTCTCAGGAAATGTTTGTTTAGTGTGAGATGGTCTGTTGACAGTGACGTTGAATCAGTCGCCTCATATCGTATAGTTTCTTTGGCGTATGATTCTCCATCTCTGTTACCTCATATACATAATTCTTACCCTAAATCAAGATTCGTTTGGAATGTGGATTTTTATTTTCAAGAAAATTATAAAAATGCATTTTCATCATTATATAATGTAGAGTGTGAGAAAAACTGAAAATGTGAGTTCTTAGTGAAGCAGATTGGTTGCAAGAATGTTATACAAAGTTAATGTTTCTCTCCTGCTACAGAGAGTCTGTGGGGCCTGGTGAACAACGCGGGCGTGTGCACGCTCGGCCCCGTCGAGTGGGTCTCTATGAAGGGCTTCAGGAGGGACCCGGAAGTGAACGTCTTCGGTCTCATCGCCGTCACTAAGGCCTTCCTGCCACTCGTCCGCCAGGCCAAAGGTTAGGTAAAGTCAAGAGTTTGCCAGGGTGAAGAACAGAGGATCAAGGTCAGAGTAGGGTCAAGGGTCAGAGGTCAGTCAGGGTGAGGCCAGCGGTCAGTAAGGTGAGGTATAAGGGCCAGTCATCTGTGAGTCTGGCTGGCTAGTTTCTGTGTGTGTGTGTGTGTGTGTGTGTGTGTGTGTGTGTGTGTGTGAGTGGGAGGGTGAGAATGTGTGAAGATCTCTATCGTATTTGTTTACCACCTGCCTTAGGTTCTCATAGCCCGGCATCGACCTCACCTGTCGCACACATTTTCCGAGCCAACCTTCACTCTGTTCACTCATTCCTGTTTCCAGTGAGAGTAAGAAGTGAAAACAGGGTGGCGGAAATCCTCAGCTCACGACCTAAGCAGTACCGTTGGTTGTCCTGCGTGGCTCAGTGGTGTAGGTAGAGTCGGCAGTCTGAGGATTCGAGGAAGATTCCACGTGCGCTTCCCTGGGTAGCAGTGGTTCAAGCTGGATTGAGGGAATTTATCCCTTATCCAGTTGGTATAGGGGACTGAATCCCTCAACCACTGGCTCTAAAAAAAAACTGTATTCCTTATCTACTGGCTCTAGGAAACTGCATCCCTTATCCACTGGCTATAGAGAACTGTATCCCTTATCTATCTGTAATTCCATCCAGTTTTACAGGTTTTTGCATTGCGTAGGCCCTGTAAATAACATGATGGTATTTGGCTTCCCTGGGGTGCCTTGTGTCATCTTTATCTCGAGTGTTGACGATAGAACTTAGATCACTGTATGACCCACTTGCTTTCCCCGCCAACAGTTTCACTGTCCTACATTCACAGGTTAAGTTTAACGACATAACACTCGATTTTCTTGTGGTTGTGTATTGCTATTGGGATGTGTATCAGGGACGTTCATAGCTATCCATGTTTCTTCTTCTTCTTCTACTCCTTCTTCTTCTTCTTCTTCTTCTTCTTCTTCTTCTTCTTCTTCTTCTTCTTCTTCTTCTTCTTTTTTCTTCTCCTCCTTCTTCTTCTTGAATAGTTATATGTTGGTAGTAGTGGTATAGCTCCGCCCAGCGCCGTTTACAGCCTGACTGTATCTCCTTCTGTAGCAGCAGAAATACTAATGGTCCTCCATGACCAGATGATGTTACTCCCGCATGGAAGGCTGAATAATAAGTTGGAATTTAGGAAGGATTAAGTGGAAGCCATGAAAGAAGTAACCAGGTTCTTCATTCATCAGTTATTTGACACGAATTACCTCATTTCCAGGTCGTGTGGTGAGCGTGGCTAGTGTGGCTGGCAGGATGAGCGCCAGGTTCATGGGCTCCTACTGCGCCTCCAAGTACGCCGTCGAGGGCTTCAACGACGCCCTGCGGTGAGCACAACGTGGACGACCTCCTCAACACTGCCCCACCAACAACACTCGACCTCAACACTCTCCTCCACCAACAACACTCGACCTCAACACTCTCCTCCACCAACAACACTCGACCTCAACACACTCCTCCACCTACAACACTCGACCTCAACACTCTTCTCCACCAACAACACTCATTCACTTCAAACATGTGCAAGTCACCCAGTGGTTTGGTGAGGCAGGAGTCATGGAGTAAATGATAAGGGCCACAAATATCCAAAATGTTTATCATATAAGATGTCAACAGAATTGTACGATTCAGATGAAGAGGACCACAACAAACAATATGTTTCCATCAGTGTTGTGATAGGCCAGGGATCACCACAGTGTTGTACCCGTTGATTCCATATTTTGCTAAGGCCTAACAGTATTTTGGTAGAGATAACTGTCATGGAGAGTCAGGAAAACTGTATTACGTGTTCACACACTATGACAAGCCTTTGTCGACGCGTTCATGACAGTGATTCTTGTGTTCCTTCATCCCCAGGCAGGAGATGCTGCCCTTTGGTGTCCACGTCTGCCTTATTGAGCCAGGCAACTTTGCTAACGGTAATGTATCTTTCTTATGATGTCTGTAATGTTAGCCAGCACGCACCTGCTGGTTTACAATGCTAGACGTTGGACCGGGTGTATGAGAGAGTTTACAGTGACGTAGTTTCTTTGAGGTCTTGAGATGGTTTGGTGTTTGGGAAGACGGAGTTCAACAGAGAACGACAGACCCTTCAGACACAAACATCACAATTTGTTGTAGCTAACCAGATGTTTCTTGAAATACTCTACATATTCAGTTATAAACTAAGACAACAGTATGTCTTATGCATATGCTCTTAATATCCACATTTGATGTAACGACAGGTGTTTTTACATGTTAATGTTACCTGTGGAGTTCTATATTTTTATGCTCCATTCATTTGGATTCATCATGCATTTCCCAATGATTCGAACCTGTATTGTGCTTTATTTTGTTTTATGTTTCTAAAACAATGATTGCCTATCTAAAGGTGTCATTATGTAGAATTTCGAACCATCGGGTTAGTTGCGACAAATTAAGATGTTTATGACTATATCAGCTTTGCTTTTTTTATGCAAACGTCTCCAAGTACCTCGCAGAGTTTCCTTCTCAGTAAAAAGGGAACATTCCAGTCAGTTTATTCATTCATCTTTCTTTTGTAATTTTCCGAACAGAATGTTTCCTTAGCCACCATAAGGTCATTACGATTACTGTTGGTGTGACGTACCTGTAGTCGAGAATTAACTGGAATCATTGCCAAAGTATGGTTACGACTGTGGTAGAATTTTTGATTATGTGTGAGTAAAAGCTGAGCTATGTTGATCATCTGATGATCAAAACCAAGGTAAGTGTTGGTGAGCTGGAGTTGAGCCATCACCCACTTTTCCTTAAACTCCTAATGTTAGAAAGACACAGTAACCATCACTAATCAAGTACAGCTGATATTCCTCATCATAAAGTCTATCTTGAGTTCAAGTACAGTAAGCCAGGCAGTCTTATACTACAGGAGGGCGTCCTCCTTGGCCAACATGAATTAACAGGGTGTCTTTGGGCTGCACGTCATGGTAAGACTGCCTGTTTAAAACTACTGGTCTTAGTGTCCATCACGGCTGTAGACACCTCAGGTTAGCAGGGAGATAAAGTCAAAATCCTTCGCATTTACATAGATCTTATTTGTTAACTTGATTATTTCTTTGTGGTATACGACTGGTAATTTCTCTTATGATTTTAGAGGCAGAACATCACATCATAACCTGAGACGTGTAACGCTCGATAAGCCTGTCATTAGACCAGCGTGAGCTGCGGTCACACCAGAGCATGTTCTGTGGTGATAAACATCACACAGGACGAAGTTGTCAGTTTCCACAGTGCTGAGACAGTCATGGTGTCCTGTGAGATACTTAGCCTTTCCTTCATCGCTCAGATTTCTTTGATGGATTACATTTTCCTCGTTGTCCATTGATTATACTTTAAGCTTACACTCAGCTGACCATGCAGCAAATTTGTAAAAAAGTTTATATGTGTTTCTACTGTCACAGGGAAATCCATTGGAGGCTATATAGGGATTAAGGATCAAAATTATTGCAGTTTGATACTGTTGATTATTCGTTATCATCCAAAGACCGTAGATTTTAATTCGTCGAATGAGATTAACCGAATATATTAGATTTACAGATCTCTATTCAGATGTGTTATATACTCGTGGTATCTTCAATAAAGTTGCCTTAACTTTAACTGTTAAATAAACTTTCGTCACTCATGGCAGTTAAAGAGTCAGAATACATAAAGAGCACTGATGGGGTTTCAGTTGTTTTTATGTAAAGTTTATTCATTTTGTTTTGTATAACTGGAGCATCACAACTGATGATAAAATCCTTTTTATAGAAGTAATTCTGATTGTTGATAAAGTGTCGTAGGTAGACAGTATAATGATGGTGGACGTACCGCTGGTAACGTTGACCCGAATGTCAACTGGGTCCAGGACGTCTCAGGGTCTGGCTGCCAGTAACTTGTGTGTGAGTCGTGGATCAGGTGCTCCCGTCTGCCAGCATAACGCGCACTTTAACACCAATATTTGCACCTGAGCAGCAACACGTTCTCTAAGCGTCTGTATGGCTCCCGCTCGGGTCATGGTCATGTATCGTGACGTCTTGGGGTTGGATGGGATTAATGCATCACGCAGCAAGACCATTAATGGGGTTGGTGAATTAAGAGCCATTCAAGGCATTATGACGGGGTGTTGGTGTGGACGGTATAACGCCAGCAGAATGACATGACCCCAAAGTCCTCCTCCCCAGTGTAGCAGCATATGGTCATGGGGTGTGATCAGTGTGTGTGTGTGTGTGTGTAGGGTGATGTGGTATGATGGGTATGTGTGATGATGGGTCATGATGGATGTGTGATGATGGGTCATGATGGGTGTATGTGATGATGGGTCATGATGGATGAGTGTCGTGTTTACTCATCGTGTTTTTAGAGTCGCGTGTCTTCGATTTCTCCAGAGGGTTGGGTCATGACTCACCAGTCTCGCCAGCATTGTGGGGTTGCGCCCCTGTGTCGCTTCCGTCATTAACTATAGTGTGTGAGACACAGACACGATCGTGGGACCATGTTCCTTTGAAGATGAAATATTTTCAGAAGTCTGAGGAAGTTTTCACTTCATGATGGAAAGTTAGTTGAACCTTTCAAAAAATGTCTGAAGTTATATAAGGTAAGTTCATAAATTAGAATATGATGAAGTCATATAAGTCCATGAATTAGAATATGATGAAGTTTCATAAGTCCATATATTAGAATATGATGACGTATTTCATTAACTTTAGTTACACTATTTTCCTTCAGTAAACACAGCTCTGAACTTTATGAGCAGGAACGTCAATTTACCATCCCCTGGAACGGTTCAGCCTCAGTATAGATGGGGCAGTATGATGGGGAAATTACTTAAGATCTCAATTGGAAAACTTTCCAAACGACATAGATTTTCAGGAGGGGAGAGAGTCGCCTATTCATCAGTGTGTGCCGAGTGGTCCTCCTCACCACTGTACCTTACCACTGTGCCTACACTGTATCTACACTGGTTGTTTATGGTGGAGTCTGAGAATGACCAGTACTTCTTAGCTTTCGGGAGCTCGTTCAGCAGGTACCTGCAGGATGCTACGTGTATGTTCACTGGTGAACTTTGTCTTCTGGTCAGATGTTCAGCAGGTACCTGCAGGATGCTACGTGTATGTTCACTGGTGAACTTTGTCTTCTGGTCAGATGTTCAGTTTTAGGGGCGTCAATCACCATTTTTGTTTGGTCTTATCTCAGTTTATCTTTCCTTCTTTATTTGATTCGTTATCTGGTTATCTGTTCCTCTTGTCGTCCAGGGCGACTGGTACGTTTTGTTCTCATCTTCCTTTAGATTGGAATGCCCTGGGATCGAACCCAGGAACAGCTGAATGACAGCCAGTGAAGGAAGACCTTATAACCACCACCTTCACTGGTTGTCAGTGAAATGTTCCCGGGTTCGATCCCAGGGCTCGTAGTGTTGAGAGATCTATATACATACTATATCATGTCTGACGTTACCGGACTCCACCTGCATGTGGTCACGCTGCAAGTGAGAAGTCATCTTCGTGAATGTTGCATCATCGTCAGTGGACGAGAAGGAGTACACTCTCTGTGTGAGGTGTTTCTCGCTCCTGTGGAGTACGTCTCTCCTCCTCCTCCTGGCTGGAGCACAGGCCTGAAGCTGCAGGAGACCCATGAAAGATGTTTGGGTTGTATCATGAATGAAGATATTATGGCTCTTCATATGTTTGTATCTACAGACCTCACATCCTGTTTCTCTGTATAATTGTTATTATTATTATCATTATTATTATTATTATTATTATTATTATTATTATTATTATTATGATGATGATGATGATGATGATGATTATTATTATTAATATTATTATTATAATTATTATTATTATTATTATTATTATTATTATTATTATTATTATTATCATCATCATTATTTCATCTCATTTTTCATCCTCTTTATTCTAATTTTGTAATGGTTTTACTTTTGTGGTAGTTTACATGATTCATGACTGATCCCTGGTCACTTGAGGCATGTAACAGTATCAGCATGATGGAATGTTGTTCACTATGTCTGACACGTGATAATCTGCCACCTGCAGGCACGTACCTATTTGCTACGGACGACGCAGTGGAGCAGGAGGTGAAGGCCATGTGGACGGGTCTAGACGACGACCTCAGGAGTGACTACGGACAGCCCTACTGCACGAGGGTGGAGGGCTTCATGAAGAACTTCCGCAGGCAAGGAGTAAGTACCAGCAGCGGACAGGTTGGCATCACTACGTACGTTATTCATTACAACGTCTGCAGGCGGACGTGATGATGACTGTGGGAGAGCGAGTCCACAGGACTCGATCCCTCTCCTGAAATATGTCTGGGATGTTTATGTGCCTGTGATGTGATTGGAATGTTTATGTGACTGTAATGTGACTGGGATATTCATGTGACTGGGATGTTTATATGACTGTAATGTGACTGGGATGTTTATGTGACTGGAATGTTTATGTGACTGATGTGACTGGGATGTTTATGTGACTGTAATGTGACTGGGATGTTTGTGTTCTTGTGGTAATGCGAGACTCAGGTCGAGAGGTGTGTACATGGTGAAGGTGCCGGTGCTGGGTGGACACGTCTTCCTTATATTGTTGGATACACGTACTAAGCTTGGTCAGGAGAGAGCAGAGTTACCGTTCCATAATCTCACAGCCTCAGACAGTGTACTTCGTGGCTTATCACGTCACTGCTTCCCTATCTGATGACATTTAGCCTCTTGCGATTTGTTAGCTCACAAGATGAGGCCAAATAACATGACTTGGGTAATATCAGGTTCGACCTGGGTATATTTAAGAGAATGAGGTTGAAAACAGAGAACGGACGAGGATCTATATGTTTCTGTGTTACTAAAGGACAGAAACAGAAGGTGTGGTGTCAGGTGATGGAAAACGAACAGAGTCGTAGCTTTGAGTTAACAAAAATGAGGTGACAAGTGTCGTGTTTATTGTCTAATATCCCGATTATTCCCCTCGTTAGTACTTCACCTCCAGGTGGCGTCATATGATTTCTGAACTTAAGGTGTATAGAAAAATACCATTCTGTAGAAATGATATCACTTGTTTTGACGTAAAATGTAAGCAGTTGACACATTAGACAAAATGGCAGGCACACCATTTCTTACCTCCGTGTTCAATAATTTTCCCTCTACATAACTGTCATAAATCACGAGTAACAGTATGACCAGATGGGTTAGGTCGGCACTGCTGCACTGCACACTGCCAGTCTAGCAGTAGACGTGTCTTGCTCACGCTGCTCGCGGCACTGCTGACCTGAGAACCCAGTACCCAGTTATTACAGGTTTATGTTTTGAGTATCTTCTCCTCAAGCAGGTGGCTGAGAGGACACGAACTGCAGGTACAGCAGCAGAAGAAGAGGAACTTGTAAAAAAAAGAATGATATTGTATCTCGAAGTAAAACTGTGAGTTCAAGAAACATTAACTGTGATATACCTCTTGAGTTTTGTTAAGAAGGTAAAGCATCTTATACATTTCCCAGTGTCTCAGATAACGTCATTGTTCTACAGGCTAAGGACATCAGCCCGGTGATCACCGCCCTAACTGAGGCTCTCACCCAGACCCACCCCCAGCCTCGCTACTGCCCCATGGACGTCCTCATGTACCTGGTGGCGTGTGTCAACACTCACTTCCCGGAGTGGGTCTACGACGCACTCGTCCAGCTACTTGCTATCTTGCTGCTGAAGAAGGACGAAGTGTAGGTCTCCCTGTACCCTTGGCAGGTATACTCAGCTCCTGAGGATGATGATGATGATGAGGATGACATACTCACCCAAGCAACCATACTGACTTCAAACCTTAACTAAGAACAGTGGTGTACACGTAGACAACCACTGGTGTGCCTTAGAAATGTGGTTCATAAAGCGGGATAATTAAGAACTCGTGAACAGTGTACACAAACGACAGGATCCACACTGCCATTTTTGATCAATCTTCTGCCATATCATCAGTTTGGATCAAGGTCTAATAACTAAGTGTGTAGTAAGATAACAGACAACTGTGTCTTTTAAAGGGATGTCTGGTACGTAGTTGAAAATTGTAGTTTTGTGATCAATTACTAGACTGTACTGTACGGCACTGTACTGCACTTTACTGTACTGTACTGTACTGTACTGTACGACCACATGAAGAGAACACAGAAAAATGTTCTCATTATCCAAAGTGTTTACAAAGTGCCGAGCTGTTGACCAAACCGTAACTCCAAATGTAATTTCTACATTCATGTCAAAGTAATTTTTCTGCATCAGGACGACTGGTGGCCGATTATCTCATTTCCACGTCACTGAAGCAAGTATGACCATCACCGCCTTTGGTAACGTTGAGGCCCTTGCATCTCGCTGGCGATGATAGTTGACACGTGATAAGCTTCCTGCAGGGTAGACCAGGAGCCTCCATCATCTACTAAGATGTACTTGAGCAGGATCATGATATCGTCACCGTCAGTCTCATATTCCAAGATGCTGTCTTGTGACTCCGCCAGCTTAAGGTTACGCTGGGAGTGAGGAGTTACCTTTAGCGAGGCTGCATCATCGTCATGTGACGAAGGAGAGTGTGGTACAATCACGTCAAAGAAATTCTCGCTACAGAGGAGTCCTTCCTGTCCCTGCTACTGAGTGTAACGCAGCATTAAATCTTTAGAAGCCCCTGGATAATGGATCAGAGGAGATCCTCGGCATAT
>JAUUDZ010438899.1:484-13245 GCA_032361705.1 Panulirus versicolor
GAAAAACAGGACATATTTGTACATGGCATTTATGGATCTGGAGAATGCATATTACAGGGCTGATAGAGATGTTTTGTGGATGGCCTTGAGAATGTATGATGCTAGAAGCAGTGAGAAGTTTCCATCAAGGGTGTACAGCATGTGTAAGTAGGAAGAGAGGACAGTGATTGGTTCCATGTGAAGGTGGGTCTGCGGCAGGGGTGTGTGATGTCACTATGGTCATTTAGTGTGTTTACGGATAGGGTGGTCAGGAAGGTAAATGGAAGAGTCTTCGAGAGAGTATGTAGTCTGTGGGAGATGAGAGGGCCTGGAAAGTGAGTCAGTTGTTGTTTGCTGAGGATATAGCACTGGTGGCTGATCTGTGTGAGAAACTGCAGAAGTTAGTGACTGAGTTTGGAGGAGTGTGTGAAAAGAGAGTCAAGAGTAAACGTGAATAAAAGCAAGGTTATTAGGTTCAGCAGGGGTGAGAAACAAGTAAGTTGGGACATAAGTTTGAACAGAGAAAAACTGGAGGAAGTGAGGTATTTTAGTTATCTGAAGTAGATATGGCAGTGAATGGAACCAAGGAAATGAAAGTGAGTTACAGGTTGGGGAAGGGGATGAAGGTCCTGGGAGCACTGTAGAATGTATGGAGAGAGGAAAGTTATCTGGGAGGTCAATAATGGGTGTGTTTGCAGGAATAGTATCAGGAGGGTTAGTGATATCTGCTTAGTGAGCTAGCACTTTAAAGGCTGTCAAGTTGCACTCCTCTGACCTAGGTAGCAGTCGTTTCTTTCAGCCTTATTAACATGTGGACTACTGGCATTCTATTAACAAACATGCGTTCTCTCCATGTTATATGTAACACTTGACAACACTGACTCATGCAGTTCATTCTTCATAACCCTTTTGGCAAAAAGGGCAGGAGCAGTAGACAGCAATAGGTAGGAACATTTAGGCAGGAGCTTTAGGTACAAACATTATGTAGAAGTAGTAGGTAGGAGCATTAGACAGAAGAAGCCATTAGGAACATTAGGTAAAAGCCTCTGCAAACACTTCACTAGGCTTGTCCTCTGCCAGTGGCCTGTTAAGGGCAAGGCATTAAAGGCTAAGAAGCAGCATTAGAGTTCTTGAATTGTGGAGGCCCTGTTGCCATGGCCACCCCTCTAAGGGAGTTCCAACTGGAACGGGTGACAGAGATATAGACAGACAGATGCAAGAGGAGTTTCAGCTATATCATATGGTTGCTAGATTTGGGTTACAAATAAGATTATGCGCAGGAGGGTGGACAAGTTGGAAATGAAATGTTTGTGGACATTATGTGGTGTGAGGTTGTTTGATCAATTAAGTAATGAAAAGGTGGGAGATATTGTGGTATTAAAAAGAGTGGTTGAGAGAGCAGAAGAGGGTATGTTGAAATGGTTTGGACATATGGAAGACTCAGTGGCGATTGTTGAAAAAGATGATATTTACGTCAGAAATGAAGGGAATAATGGGAAAGGGGAGACCAAACTGATGGAGTGAGAGTGTGAAAAAGATTTTAAGCAATCAGAGCTGAACATGCAGGAAAGTGAAAGATGTACACAATAAACGGAATTGGAACTTTCTGGTACACCTGGGACAATGTGCTGTCAATGGATTGAACAAGGGCAAGTCAAACATCAGAGGTAAAGCATGGAAAGGTCTATGGGGCCTAGTTGTGAACAGGGAGCTGCAGTATTGGTGCATTACAAATGACAGCTTGAGTATGGATGCTACATCGCTGGGAGTGGATTTGGCAGCCTAGGAACCATGGAAGTGGAGGTGAGTCACAGGGTAGGGGAGAGGGTGAAAGTTCTGGGAGCATTGAAAAATGTGTGGAAGGCGAGAACATTATCTTGGAAAGCAAAAATGGGTATGTTTGAAGGAATAGTGGTTCCAACAATCTTATATTGTTGCGAGGCATGGGCTATAGAGTTGTGCGGAGGAGGGTGGATGTATTGGAAATGAGATGTTTGAGGACAATATGTGGTGCGAGTTGGTTTGATCGAGTAAGTAATGAAAGGGTAAGAGATGCGTGGTGATAAAAAGTGTGGCTGAGAGAGCAGAAGAGGGTTTTGAAATGGTTTGGTCACATGGAGAGAATGAGAGAGGAACGATTGACAAAGAGGATATATGCACCCAAATGTAATTAAACAAACCAGTGTAAAGTTTTATTTTTAGTTATTATGACTGTATATTTGTAAATGATCTTATGATTTATCTTAACTCTTTCAGTCTTATTATCCTCAGTCAAGGAAAGCATAGTAAGGTGCTATTGTCCTCAATCAAGGAAACCATAGTAAGATGCTATTGTCCACAGTTGAGGCAGTTTGATTACCTGCCACAAGATGAACTGCAAGGGCTAGGTAGTTTTTATTGGCTAGCCATAGTTAGCAACTCCAACAAAGAATGAGTCAGTGGAGCTGTCTGGAGGCCTCATTAACATATTAGTGATCATGGTGGTTGGTTGAACTTCTCTAGGGACTTGCCGCATCTGTAGTTCCTGCCACCACACCCACACTACCCGTATATAGGATTGGCCAATACTTTAATCCTTTTTTTTTCCTACATTAGGAATGTTTAACTCCTGATTGATAAAAAGATAATGATTTTGATAGTCTTGTCCACCTTACTTTGTAGATAGAAGATATTCATGACTCTTTTGCATGCAAAGGACTGGCAAATCTAGATATTTATTTTTTGTGCATCTTTTTATTGTTAGAAAGAAAAAACCATGCACTAGAGAGAAAATTTTATTTACAATTTTCAAAATGAGGAAGACCAACTAATAAATTTTGCACTGAAAGGGTTAAATGTAAAAGTGCACTTTGAATGCAATTAAACCAACATCAATGTATTTAGTTTTATTTGTATTTGTTGTGGTACCAAAGAAAATACACTTGTCACTACTGTATTTTCAGTATTTTATTTTCAAATACATTAGCAAAAACCTTATGCCATACAGTTTGATTAATTATAAGACATTAGGAACCTCTTTATGCTTTTTTATTTTCCTCTACCATAGTTTTGCTCAGTAAGGTGGGAATCCTCTACAGATGGGCCTGGATGGAAGAGCCTCAGGGACAGGGAAGATGCTCATCACTGGCAAGACTCACCAGTGTCCCTACTGTGACTACATTACAACTAATTATGCTCACCTACTGAGACATGTACGCAAACACACTGGGGAGAAGCCATTTGCCTGCCCACACTGCCCTTTCCGAGCAACCCAAAATGATAACCTAAAGAGACACATTCGCACTCATACTGGTGAGAAGCCATTTGCCTGTGCTCAATGTCCCTGCACCTTCGCAGATAAGAGCAGCTTGAAGAGTCACTTGTGGAATCACCATAATTAAGGTATTTTCTATATGGGCCAAATACATTTGTTCATGTAGTATCTTTATGGTATTTTTAATGAATAAAGACATTAATGATGTTGGTATAAGCTTTGTTTGATAAGATGTAGTATTGCATATAATCAGTAACTAGCATTTAGTCGACATAGTCCAACGATGTCTTCTTAATTTCATGTATTCTGACACTCCGTAAAGAAACAGTCTTCATTACTTTTAACTATTAATGATTTGTTTTTCTTTTCTGACATAAGTATTTTATATACATTGTATTCTTTATATTACCAAATGCTGATTTTTCATTGGTTGTGCCATTATGATGCTGAAGTACTGTAAAGCTGTTTATCTTACACAATATCTTCTTATTCTGACGAATGAAAACTTTATGTTATTTGTAAAGAGTTTTCAAAATCACAAGTTTCCATTCCTCAAAGTTACTTATGTATGGAGAAAAGGAGAGGTACATTGAATCAATAAAACAGGATGTGAATCAACACATCATTTAATCCTTGCATCTGCGTGCCGTTGTAATAAATCCTTTCACTGTCAATTTATCTGATTCTTTTACTTAATGAAATTCTTAATCTTTCTCATGGCTCTTCTCAGTTTTATGTACTTTGCAAAGAAACTGATTCACTTTTTGAAAAGACATAACATCACAAAGACAAATGATTATTTGGAAGCTCAACTAGCAGGCACAGGACAAGAGTATTCTTTTCTCAGATGTAGCTCATACTTTCACTATCAAAAGATGTAATCAAAAGATGGAAACCATCTTTTGACATAAGATTATAAACCAGGTAGAGGACCCTTGCCTAATGAATGAATCTCAGCATGGTTTTTGATAAAATCACTCATATCTGACAAATCTACTTGCTTTGTTTAAGATATAATCACCATGTATGAAGAAAAAAAAAGCAGTTGATGCCATGTATTTAGACTTTCAAAAAGCATTTAATAATTCTCCATATCACAGGTTAAGTTGCATGACATAAATGGGGATGTATCTTGGTGGTTAGGAAGTTAGTTGACAGGCTGTGAACAAAGAGTAGCTATTAATGGTCAAGCCACAGAATAGTTAAGCATACTAAGTGCAATACAAGGATAGGTCTTTGAACTGGTGCTCTTTCTCATATATGTATGTATTGATAATACGGTCTGCATTATAAGATGTCAAAATTCATAGACAATACTAAGCTGGGAAATTAATCTAACTTCAAATGGACATAGACAAACTAATGGACTGGGCTCACAGTTGCCTTTTTGTTCTAAAAACAAAAAGGCAAGGTACTAAAGGATGAGGAAAAATGCATAGATGTAATAATCTTTGTGATCAAAGATCAATTAAGCAGTGCACAAAACCAGTTAAAACTGAACAAATTCTTGGATTTATGGGCAGTGTTATCAATTATAAGTCCAGGGAAATTATCTTCACTTTACAAGTCACTGGTGCATCCCCAGCTTGAATATTGTATTTACTTTTGGTCACCCTTCTTGAAAGCAGACATAGGTAGAATGGAGAGTACAAATGCAAGTTTCAAGACGATTCCTGGACTGAGAAGGAAATCCTATGAGAGCCAACTAAATGACTTTGGTCTATTTTGCTTAGAATAGAGAAAGTTAAGAGGTGATCTTATACAGGTATTCAAATCATCAAAGATTTCAAAACTTTCAATCTAAGAAGCTGCTTATGGATACATTCATCTGATTTCACTCATAGTAATAAATACAAACTTAAGGGCAAATGTTTTTAAATTAAAAGACATGAAGCACTTATTCTTCAATAGGATTGTTAACACTATATAGAATGATTTACCAATTAGAATGGTTGAAAATGGTACCATAGATGCATTTAAGGATAGACTTGATACAAGATTTGCCTCAAATCCAGGACTGACATTATTTACATTTCATAAGGTAATTGTAAAGTATATTCTTTTCTCTGAATATCTGTATGTCTTTCTACCCATACTACAATACTCTTTGAGTTCTTGATCAGTTCTGCTATCATGAACAGCCTTCATAGAACACAATGGTCTGTTCCTACTTGAAAACTTTATATTCCTTTGTATTGATAGTTGCATCTGTATTTTCAGTGCTTCAAATATGATCCCTCATTATCAAACTTTAGTGAATGCGGAAACCAGTTTACAAGAAGTATATATAAAAAGGGTCCACTTATTGCCACCAAAATTGACCCAGTTTATTTGTATAAGCATTTAACTATCAGTTTTACTTGATATTGCACACACAACTCAGTAAAAGCACAAGTAGATCAAATGAAGGACTCAGAAGGAAGGTTTACTGACCCAAAGATGGTTACTTATGTGAGGAGATAAATTTCAAATTCTTAAGTTTTTTCAGTATGAAACACCATTTTGAATACTACTGAAATGCAAGGAAAGATTATGCAAACCACTGATGGCACTACTGAGGTAGAGATAAGCTTCATATTGACTTAAGTCCCATATAAAGTACTTTACCAAGATGATACCTTACTCTACATACAAACAAGATGCAGAAAAAAGAGTTGAAGCACTTTAGATGTGTAAATTCTCACCTGAGGATGGATTATTATCAAGAAAATGGCCATTGAGAGAACAAATGTCATATCTATTTGCAAGATAGGTTAGAGAAAAACAATGAATTTCAAGCTTGTTTCACAGATAAGTACAATTTAGGTACTCCTAGCAACAAATGGATCAGTGATTGCAAAAAAAACTATCCATATGAGAAACAACATGGTTTCAAACAATGTAGGTCTTGTCTTCAGGACTTTTGTGGTAAGGTAATTGGTAGCCTAAGAATAGACAAGTGGATGAACTGTATTTTTGAACTGCCAAAAGGTGTCCCTCACTGCATTCCACACCAGGCTGGTCAATAAACAGATTTCCTAGCAGGAACAGGAGCAGGGGCTCCTTCACTCCATTCAAAAACACTTAACTGAAAGGGAACAGAAGACAAGTGTAAGAGGTAACTTTCCAAACTGGGATGAAGTAACCAGTAGTTTCAAAGGGCCCATGTTTTCCCTGATCAATATACATGACTTGCAAGAAGGCTTTTAATCATGTGGTAACCTGAAAATATTTGTTGATAATATTTAAATTACGAGAGGAGTAAGAAGTATTGACATTTGTAACAAAGCTGCAAAGCAACTTGGGCAGGATCAAGTAACTGTATTAGTGAGATACATACATAACAAAATTCAGCCTAACAGATTCAAATTGATGAAGATAAGCACATAGATATGATGCCAAGCTTTAACTATCATTTTGTATTACAGGAATTTTCCTGTGTTAAAGACATAGAGGTCAGTTTGATACCCAGTCTGTCAACAGATAACCTAATTTAGGATATTGTTATGAAAGTAAACTAGAAACTGTTGAATTTTTACATTTTCTTGAAGTTTATGAACAAAGAAATGTTAAGAGAAATAAAGGCTCCATTTAATTGACCCAAAGTGGAGTATGCAGTCTCTGTTTGGTCACCTTATTCAAAAAGACATGTGGATTTACTGGATAGTGTCCAAATATGGGCAGTCAAAATTATATATATCTGAAACAGAGAGGCTAAGGTAAAGAGGTAGGCTACCAGTCATGAACTCTCCCACACTGGAATAGATAAGCACAAGGGGTAGATATGACTGTAGTTCTTGAGCTCCTCAATGGATCTGACTGTAGTGACACAGAACACTTCTTGGAGATGGGGAAGAGCCAATCAATCAGATGACATTACAGGAAACTGAGCAAGAGAAGTGTCAAAGATGATGTGAAGAAATACATTAATGGTAAAAAGTAGTGGATGGGTGGGACAAGCTAAGTGAGGAAGTAATAAATGCATAATCTATAACAACATTCAAGACACTGTATGGAAGAAAAGAGAAGTAGAGAGATGGACTCCCATTAAAGTAAAAGCTCCTCCTAATATGCCTAAATCACAGATAGATAACATACTAGGCTTCGACAAACCTGAAGAGCCTTCTTTTGTTTACAGTTTTTCACCAAGGAATTTATGTACATTTAGAGGAGATAGTGATACTCATGGCGGCTGGGAAATTATGTCTTTTTATGGACTGAGTTGTCGTGTAAAGATATATTAATGAACATAAACTGAGAAGTAGATGAACTAGAATTGTATGATACCCCACTGAGAAATCTGAGAAGAATGTTTGTAAAGCATTCAGTGTTATCAAGTCTTGCTACCAAGAAATAATGGTGGCATCAAAAGATTCAAGTTATACAGTGGAGTGCATGTGAGATGTGATATGTTAAAAGATATACTTTTTAGTGACTGGAAAACTCAGCAATACTTGTAAACCACATAAGAAAGTGATCCCTCTTTACAAAAATTAAACAAATTCTTCTTTATGAGTTCTAAAGCAGTGCACAGAAAATGGTGTTACTTTGTTGAGGGCACAGCTTAAGCAAAATCATTGGGATAATAGAAAGTTTGTGGCTCTGAATTATACTAAGCAACAGGAAATTATAGGTATTAGAAAACTGAGCTGAAATAAAGATCACTAAAGAAAAAAGAAATGGTAAAGCTGATATTGAGTCTACAACTGAGACTTGCGTTACTGCCAGGAGGAAGTGTATAGATAATAATATTTAAGGATTCAAGGAAAGGAGCCCCAAGTAGGAATGAAAAAATAGAAGATTTAGATAAGAATGGCTTTAGTGCTACAGTATCAGTAGAAAGAATGTTGGAGGTAATTCATAACCAGCAACAAATGATTTATGAAGCAGATGAATGAGTGAGGAACCAAAATATTTATCTTCAAGACCATGGAGATAAAGTGAGTTTCAACATTGGAATAGAAATCATTGAGGGTAAAGAAAACTAGCTTTCCTTTCATTAATGGAGCATTTGTAAATTTGAGAAACTGAGAACCTTTACCATATTCTAATATCAAAGATAAAATGATTTATAGAACATCTCTGAAAAGTCTTAACAGGTGAATGTGCATTTAGCTTCAGCAATTTAATTATCAGGGAATGAGTGACTTTTCTGAGTAACCAAACGATTATCAAAATCAGACCCTTTTTGAAACATATTCAATCTTAAGAGTGCCAATAGCTTCCTATTTGTTGAAAACACTAAACAAATTTGTCATTCTAAAAGTCTGTAATTTTAATCCTCTCTCAGTTTCTGATCAACAGTTAACAAGAAAGTTTATAAAATCAGAAAACAACATAGGTTAACATTTAGAGGTAATGATTTTTGTAATGCATTTTAGATTATGATATTGGCAACATGAATTAGATATACAGAGATAGATAGACAGACAGATAGATATTGGCAACAAAGTTGTTAAACAACAACTGAAATCTAGTGATGTCTGGAATTTCTGTTGAAAACATGAAAGTATTTGAATTATGTCATGACATAAAATACACAAAGTTCTTGTTTATGACTCTAACAAAGTGTTAGATTTTATTACTCTAAACTGTATAACTTTCAATAAGATAGGTATCCTCAACAGGTGAGGCTGGAGAGTGACTGTCTGAGACCTGCGAGGAGAGGACCCTTAAGAGCTGAGAAGACCTACACACTCACTGGCAAGATGCACCATTGCTCCGACTGTGCCTATTCAACTAGAGCCAAGTCAAATCTTATCAGACATTCCCGGATTCATACCGGAGAGAAACCATTTTCTTGCTCTCACTGTACTTACAGTACAACTATTAAGGATAATTTAAAGAGACATGTCCTTACTCATACTGGAGAGAAACCATTTGCTTGTCCATATTGCACTTATCGCTCAATACAAAAGATTCACCTCACTTCCCACATGAGGAGCCATTATAATAATGCTTCTGGTTCTCCAGGGAATTTTGGACAATGAGTTGTTGCTCTAGCATGAAGTCATCAATCTGTCAGTCTAATCATTTCAGTAAAGAATATTCCTTTTAAAGAATTTTTATATGATACTGCATGTTTGCATAAAAGTACATAGATCTTCATAGTAATGTAACTACTGTATGAACACATCCAATTATTATTATCTTAGATATTTAACTTTTTCTTATTGATAGAATTTCTAATATCTTTAGAACTTAATCTTCATTCAATGAATAGTGATTCACCAGAAATTCATGATTGCTTAAAACTCTATATGTAGAGATGCAGAGTTATGCAAGAGACCAAATGGATTGATCAGAAGTAAAGTAACCTAATATTAATATTTTTTTTTTCCTTCCCTAAGTATATGAGAAGTTTGTACCCTTACATTCAGATATAAGTAGCATAAAAGTGAATATAAAATGATTCATGAAGTTGGGGAATTGAAGCCTACAAATGATGAGAGAAATAGTCTGATAAGGGTTGCGTCAACGACTGAAGAAAACCACAGATATTATAACAAAACTAAGGTGTAGAGATACTGAAGATTCTGAAACAGACAAGAAGAATGGAATACAAAGGAAGTCAAACAGCAACAGACAACTGGGACTTTTGAGGCTGTTTGTGAAAGCAGAAAGTATCAAAATTTCACAAACTAGTGTGGTAAAAGTATTGGATAGGATTGTCAAAAAAGCTATGGTACAGTTAGAAGAAAGATGCTAGGTTAAGAAAACCACAAAGGTGAGAAAATTGAAATGGAATTGAGGAGTAGGGATACTAAAGATTCTGAAGATAAACAAAGTAAGGTACTAGATAGGGTTGTTGAGAAGGCTGTGTCACATGTCTACTGATGCCCAGCATCACAGTCTGAGGTTGAGCATCCCGGGCTGAGGTCAGGAATTAATGGAATACGAATATCATATTCCATTACACCCTAATCTTAGTCAAATGGGCCCTTACCTTACCAGACTGAATTTATGATGTAAATAAGTTTGAAGGGGTCAAAAAGGTCCATTAAAAGCTAGATTCTGATATACTGAAGTCCATCAGAGTGGATTTCATTATATCCATGATTGCACCATGGACAGAGTGGTGTGCTTAAATTGATCTAAAATCCTTTATAGCACATCCTACTTATGATGGATTTTGGGCTGTCCAGCAAAATGGGTTAGGTCATCCACAAGCCTCACATCATAGGACTAGCTTAGTGCTAACCCTAACAAATACCTCCCTGCCAAACCTTGGAAAGTGCTCAGACCTACATCTCATGAACTTCAAATGCAGAATACTAGCTCTCAACACCTTCCTCTTTTTAGGAAAGTAAATAAACAGTATAAAGACTGGTTATTGATGTGATGACATGCTATATGAAAATATAGATATGTGTGTTCGCTTGTTTTGAGGAGCTGATGCCAAAGTTTAGGTAAGCATATAATTCAGAATTTTCTGATAAGATTCCGTGTCAATACATATGCTTTTTTAATTTGACCATAAAATGAGCTGGGCATCCCCTACAGGTCCGGCTGAGTGTGGAGACTGAGAGGCCTATTGGGATGGGAGTCGCAGAAGCTGGTTTTGGCATCACTGGCATTGAGATGAGTACTACTGAGGCTCCAAACAGCATCCTTGGAGATGGGATGGGAACCAGGGGACCTAGTGCCAATGTCTCCTCTACCTACAAGGTCCATCAGTGTCCCATCTGTCCTTACTCAACACCCAATGGAATCCACATGCAATATCATATGCGAGCTCATACTGGAGAAAAGCCGTTTTCATGTCCTTACTGTGCATACTGTGCAGCTCAAAAGACTCATCTGAAGACTCATATGCGAACTCATACTGGAGAAAAGCCATATGCCTGTCATAAGTGTGATTTCCGTGCTGCACAGACAGGGAACTTAAGAAAGCATTTGGCAAAACACCATAGTTCATAATGGATAAAATTCAATTCTAATGCAGTTCTACCAATATTGTCCTGTGCAGACATGGAACTTACAAAAGTCTTTGGCAAAGCTCCATATTTCATGATGTATAAAAGTGTATTCTAATAGAATTCCACTTAATGCCACACTTATACAATTATTGAATCTTATGGACAAGACTGTTTCCCCCAATCATTTTTCTTCATGATGATAATCCATTATACACACCAAGCATGAGTTTCCTATGAGAAGTAAATCTATAAAATATTCCTCCAAACAAAGGATGCATGCACTTATATATACCACTTTTTTCTATGAGAATATGTCAATTTTTAGGAAAAATATGTTGAAAATATGTATAAAGTGCTTAAAATCAAGAAAAATACAGAGATACTCATTTATTACTATTGAAGATGCTTAACAAAAACTGTCAGCAACTTCAAAATATACAAAAGTGAAGTGGGATATGTTTCATGAAGTCTTAGAATTTTGAGTGTCACAAGAAAATTCATCGTATTCATTTACCTATAATTGATGAACTACCTCATTTTGCATTATTTGTCTTGTGTTGTTAATACATATATCACCATATTGTTAACAAAAAGATGTTTCATGAATGTTCACAACTGGTAATGAGACTTTTATAAGGAACTGAAAAAGTGATAATCAATTTTAGTCTTGTACTATTGATGAGATGAGTCATGCACAAGATATTCTTCAATAAGTAAAATCACTGTATATCTCTATGAATGTGCCCTTACAGACGTTACTAGATTCTGCTTGCATGTGGTTATGCTACAAGTGAAAACTCTCTTTCGACAAGGTAGTATCATCTTCATGGATGAAAAAGAGTACAATTTCATTGAATTTCTCACTCCAAAGGGATCATTTTTTTCCCAGCTACTGATTGCAGTGCAGTCTTGAAAATGCAAGAGCTCCGTAAAAAGGGTCCAGGGGTTATTTGTAAAGAGAATTTATGCCTCTACATGCTCATATTTTTATCAAGATTTTATGCACTGTGCCATTCTATTTTGCCAAAGATTTATATTACTTTTTTTTTGGCATCAACTTAGTTAATTACCTAAGAAACTCATGCTATGTGCATAATTCTCCCTGAATTTTTTTTTTTTGTATAACTTAAGAGTGAAGTAATATGAGGCAGACTACACACTGAAGCATTATTCTTTAGTTTGTAAGGTTAAGGCATTATCATAATGGCTGTCTCATTTTAAGAGGTCATCATTGTGCCAAATACACATATATATATACTGTAGCAGGTATTACTAAACAGACTCTAGAAGGGCTATGGAAAAAACCTGTGAGAGGGAAATCCATGAAAATATAGATATGATTTTATGTAATATTTTTCATGTACTAATGACAATAAAAGCAAAATTGTAAGGTCTAATAAAACAGTTGTAATAATATACACTATGAATAAAGTTTTAGTGAGCTGAGGTTTCACATCATATTAGTTGATAATTTCCATAATCTTGGTGTAGTGGTTAACATTCCTGACCATGACATTCATGGGCCACCCATGATTGAGTGTAGCTTCAAATCCTGGTTGAAGCAGTCGGTCCATGGTCAACCAAGCTTTTCATTCACCTCAAGGGGTTGGTTATTAAAATGGGTACATGCC
>JAUUDZ010438910.1:0-11392 GCA_032361705.1 Panulirus versicolor
CACTTCAACAAAGTGGAACATGAAGCACATACTTTTTTTTTTTTTTCTTTTTACGTAAAACGTTTACAAATGAATTGTTCACAACAAAGTTCGAAACAAAATGCTTATTCACAACATCTCGTTTACTAACAACTCCCGAGGGTGAAATACATGTTAACTAACACAGAAAGACGAGACATTACCATTACATCCGCTGATAGTAAACATATACTTGACAGCAAACCTCAGGACCTGATGTAGATCAGAATGGTAGCAGCCTATCACACTATCATAAACTCGTTTCTTATCCAAGTATTTCCCGCCACTCGGTTCGTAAACTAACCCTTTTAACTACCCGGCTCGCAACCTAACCCTCAGAAAGTCTTACATCCTGAAGTACGTTTTTCAACATCAAATTATGCATTTACTTCGAAAACACAAATTGCCGGCTTCATGAAAACGAAGCGCGGCTAAGACGAAGCCCAGCTGGTGGGCAATGTTGGGGCTGAGTTAAGATCAGATTGACGGGATAATTAGCTTGTAGCTCGGCTCCCATGCAATACCCCGCGAGAAATTAAATGCGTTCCACACTAGTAAGTCTTCGGGCGATGCCGGCCATCGTTATAACCATCCTGCTTGTGGCAGGGCTGGCGCTTCTGCGGTACAGCTGGTTCTTACGTGGTGGTCTGAAGGAGTCGCTTTGTCCCTGAACAACTGACATACGATCCTAAATGATGACTTTATCCAAGGCGGCACAGTCGTACTCGTGGGTCATTGGTGAGCCGCTCAAGGATCGACCGTCGAGTTAAGGGAACTTGTTATTGCCTGTCTGTTGTGGAATATGAAGGCGTCTGTTGGGGTTATCATCCCGAGATTAAAGAGTGGAAGAGGGGCGTACTGCAAGTGGCCTTGTGCAGCACTTCAGGTAGCGTTACGTACGGTTCCTAAAGACTCAAGTGAGACGGGGAGGGCGGGGGAGCATGGCGGCGTGCAGTGTCCCCAGCACGACAACGCAACAGGTACCTTCACCGTAATATTTGGATACTGCGAAAGAGATGAGAATCAAGGAGACGGATGACTATGAGGAACAAGGAAATGAGAGAGGGACATATTAGAGGAAGCACTCCAGGGGTGAGGGAAGGAAGGCATGCGTGGTGGCTGGTAATTAGAGACCTCCTCACTATCTGCCGCCACAACCACCGTTAGGATATTACTCTGTCTGATCTCATCCTGATTATACCGCTGCGCTCCGTCAACCCTGATGCCAACCAGAGGCAGGGAGATGGGGAGCAAAGGTGACGTCTGTATAAACTGACACTACGGAAGGCATCAACAATGCAAGATAATAGTACTCTTTTTTAATGTTATGTAATTGACCACGCTGTACAACCTGGTGACTTCAATATTCCCGCCTACTCTCCTGGGTCCCACTGCTAAGCCTTCCGTCTACTGCCCAGGGTAACCCTGTCACAGCCTCCCGTCCAATGCCCAATATCCCACTGTCACAGACTACCGTCTACAGCCTAGGCTCCCACTGTCAGCCTCCCGTCCAATGCCTGGATCCAACTGTCACAGCTTCCTATCCACCCGCTTCACTAATAAGACACAGTAATCTTACCTTGTCTATATAAGATCGCGTTAGAATCAGTTCAAAAGATTACGTGCAACATTTTCATTAACCAAATTGCAAAAGTTACTGTAATTTCCCTTTCAATAGCATAGCATTCTTGTGTTTCGGCTGAAAAACGGAGCTTAAAGATGTAACCCCATGACTCTTTAGCCAGGCGCTCCAGCAACTTCCAGGCAAAGCTTGCAATAACAGGATGAACTCCTTCGAGGCGAGAAGTTCATTAACGAGTCTATACATTTTCGCCATGTGACTATGATGCAACCACGCCAAATGTTACGTCACTGGTGGCGGGAGCATAAGACTGAGAAAAGCTACTGTGATTGGCACCCTCGCCGCCGGCACCTACGTAAACACCAGGTCTAAAAACTGTGAACCAGCAGACGACCAGCGGGATTCTGTTCGTAGAGGCAGAAGGGAGGGAGAACGAGCGGGTCGACCCGCCTCCCGAAGAGGGAGAGGAAGAGTGTTCAGTAGCCGTTTGGACATATGAAGGGAAAGAGTGAAGATAAGTTGACAAAGAGGATACATGTTGGAGAAGAAGGAACAAGAAGCTGTAGACCGAAATAGAGATGGAGGGACGGATAAATACGACTTTTGAGAGCTTGGGGCCTAAACTGGGGTAAACCACCTGGGGCCTAGTTTCAGTGCATTACATATGGCAGCAAAAGAATATGAGCAAATGAGGCTCTTTCTTTGTTGCTGGCGCTCCTCGCTAACGCGGGAAACGGCATATAAATACAGATAAACAGATGCCTTCCTGAAAGGATAAATTTTTCATTATCACACGGTCGTTAGAAGGCGCCTCTCTGCTGTTGTGGTTTACCTGTTAACTAATAATCCACTGGCCCAGGTTCAATCCCCGGCTAGGGCAAGGGACGCACAGCTCATCCAACTGTTATCATTCCTCTGGTTGGTAGATAACCAGGCTATAACCTCGGATGGAGTAAAGAACCACCGGTGTGTATAGACCTATCCAGCCGACAGCTTGCCCGGTGGCTCCATGTCTGGGGACCAGGCCTCTCTGACAGACCGGTGAGGCAACTATGCATTAGTACTTCACTCTCGGTAGACCCTATAAATGTATGGCCAACACACTGCAATGGCACAACACAAACGCAAGTGTCTCGCCACCTACGGAAGCTGTTCCTCTGCGTAACCGCACAACATGTCTCGAACCCTCAGCAAAGACATGGCAAAACCTCATAACTATCATAATATCTCAAGCGGTACCTCAACACCTCTCCACAACCTGAAGCTTGTTCAAACACAACAGCTGATGTCAAGACGTGCACTTCATCACTGTACCACAACCGAACAGTTGTGGAACAATCGAACAGTTGTGGATGGAGTCAGGTATGGAAAACAAGTGTGCGGCCTGATCTGGTGGTCAGGCGGGGAGGCAAGTACCTACAAGCATTTCGGATGCCGATGTGTACACAGGAACGACTACAGGCTTCACCTGGCAGTTTAATTCCATCAGTGGTAATCCATAACGTATGCATGTATTAAAACAACAAACAAGTTGAAATAATTATGATGATATGGGAATGCAAGAGCCAACAAGCAAACAAAAACTAGGATGATACACCAAAAGAGGATCAGTAAAATGTGATGTTCTCTCACGTAAACATGACAACCCCAGGCACTATGACCCCTGGTTATCTGATACATCCTGACTCCTGCCTGGGTTTAGACTTGGCACTTCCACACGACCTCCTGCAAGACTTCCAACACGATCTGCTACAGGAATCTTTACACGACCCCCTGCAAGAGTTCCTACACGACCTCCTGCAGGACTTCCTACACTGCCTCTTGCAGGAAGTCCTACAGTTTCACATCCTGCTGCATCACTCCTGCCATAAACATTGTGACTAGCTACGTCGGAGAGTCACCTCCATTACCTGAAGAGCCTAGAAATCCGGTGAAAAATGAAAGGGAGGGAGACAGAGGGATCAAGATCTCCCTGAAGAATGGTGATGAAGACGTCGAGAGGCGCGCCAAGATAGGAGAGGTGACGAGGGAGCGGGTAAGAGGAAAGACGAAAATAAGCACCGAACACAGAGCAAGAGGAAAGATACAGAGTACCAAGAAAAAATCCAACACATGTAATCCTGGCGGCTCATAAAACCAAGAACAATATGGTAGAAACTTGTTAATAATAAACAGATAATTAAAAAGCACAGAATTTCCAACCCGCGTTAATTGGCGCGTTCACTTCCACACCTCATTACAGCTGCTCTGGTTGGCGACACTCGCATTATTGTCACCAACCAGGGGTGAAGCTCAGAGGCTTCAGACACACGTGTGCCGGGTTACCGAAGCCTGAGACACAACCAGTCACATGAACCGTTCTATAAAACCAGCCCTAGGGACTGTATGAGTTCGAAGCCTTAAATGATACATCACGGGGTCTGTAACTCAAACTGGTTCCTCATAGTACACCTGGGGTCAGTACCACCAAGCTGTACCACCTGGGTCTTCATGGTACAACTGTCTCCACATGGTACACCAGGGGGTCATTACCACCATGCTCCCTACGGTACATCAGGCGCACCATGGTGTACACTGAGGATTAAGTCAAAGTCCGCGCCATCATACCTCAGGCTCGCTCCACCGTGCTGAATGATCGTACACTCGTGTTCAAGGGTCGCAAAATCGGGGGTCGTAGCTCGTACCGCCGTCGTGCTGACGGAGTACACCGTCGTACTTAAGGGGATGAAATACATGGTGCAACCTGGTCATCAGTGGTGACCATGAAACAGCTTACACAAATGCGTTTCGCTTTCCTAAACCCCTGGCCGCTTCAGCCTCTTCTGTCTCAGTTCACAAACACACACACACACACACATATCTGGATTAGCAACATCTGCGAAACGAAAGTACTTCAGTGGTTGTCAAGATTCTCTACATTGTCCCAAGCAGCTGTCGTATTTTCAGCCTTACGTACATGATCACTCCAACCCGCCCAAAAAACACTAACGCGTATTGACTCGTTTTTCGCAATTCCCTATTTTCCTGCCACAAGCGCTACGCGCACGGCCTTTCCTTTTAGGGAAATTCCAGTCGAAAGTAATAGTAATCTCTCTCTCTCTCTCTCTCTCTCTCCAGCACCGTGGGCGAGAGGCCGGGAGTCTCCCTCACAGGCAGCCACCACCGCCCCAGCCGTTACATCCTCACCCCCAGTAAGCGTCCCCAAGTCTCCATTCCTCTTTGATACAATTTTCACAACTCTAACTAAACATTACTCGAAATACTTTGTGCGTCATGAGTCTCATGATTAATTTTCAACCTCTTCCCGTCTCTAAACGTTTTTTTTTTTTTTTTTTATTCAATTTTAAGCTATACTCTTCACGCGTTCAACTGAGAATTTTGGGCAGGTCATAATGCGCGAAATCTCGGTATTCCAATCATGGTAAAGAGGTTCAGGTATGATAGTTTTCCTTCCTTCCTGCCTGCCTGCCTGACGTATGTTAATCTTGACAAGTGATGGAAATACGATTCCCACATGAGAAAGACTGACGGCGCAACCCATATAGTTATCTGTTCATCAATGTGATGTTTGTGCTTATTGATGGTTGTCACAACCGTATAGTAGTAGTTATGTAGTAACCACTTGGTGATGTTTGTAGTAGTTCTGTAGTAACCACTTGGTGGTTTGTAGTAGTTTTGTAGAACCACTTAATAATTGAGTTTGTGAGTTCACCAGTACCCAGTTTTTGATAGTTCTACAGTAACCAGCTGTTGTTTGTTATAGTTTCATAACGATGCGATTACTGACTTTTTGACTAGTTAAAAAAGCTTATCATTCCACCTGACAGATACAGAGGAGTTTAACAACCACAACGAAACATATAACGATGAGACATAACCTTATAACCGGTTTAAGTGTCACAAGAAATCGTATGAAGTAAATTGTAGCCCGTTCAGAGCTGGAGCGCCAGGCCCATGTCTTCCACCCAAGTTACCAAACTGTTTACGAGAAATTGATGGTAGATATAGGCTGTGGGTGGCTGGGCTCGAACCACGGTCCTGCCACGTCAGAACTACCAGAAAGTTACAAATCAAATCAAACTTTAGTTTTTCTCCTATGGAAAATTTATAAGGACTCCGTTACCACACACCTGCGCGCGCGTGCAAGGGCTAGTCACTGTCCAGACATATCAGTTAATGGATCTATACACGTTTCCATGTGGTCGAGTATACATACGTATACAGGAGTGACTACGTGTATTCGTGCTTTGGGCGAAAATTTGCGCTCAATTCATCCACAACCTCCATCCACTCGACCAAACCATCTACTAAGGCCCTTCAACCCACTCAACCAGGCCTATCACATCCTTTCTACAGCCTCCAAGCCATTCGACCAGACTTACCTCGTCTGCTCCTGATCAAAATACTCGACCATGACCGACCTACCACGTCCCCTCCACAACCCCCAGCTACCAGACTAGACCTACCACGTCCCCTCCACAACCCCCAGCTACCAGACTAGACCTACGTCCCATCCACAACCCCCAGCTACCAGACTAGACCTACCACGTCCCCTTCTGACCCTCCAAATACCCGAACAAACCTACCAAGTCACCTACCAAGTCCCGTTAATTAGTCGTCCAGTTCTTTACAGCGAAGTCGTCCGCCCTTCTCATTAAGTCTTTTCAAGTTTGCCTCCCTGGGTCGACGCGTCTGCCTTCCTAATATCAACACATTTGGACACCTTTAGAAAGCCTATTTTCCAAGAAAGATCACGAAAAAAAATGCTATAATTTCGTTATAAAAAAAAATCGATAATGTAGATCTCTTCTGGAAAATGGGGAATTCAATAAAGTTTACGGAATGAAAAATGATACAGCAGCAACTTGTGAGCGACGTTCTCTCAATAACTTCTGGTAATTTTCCTTTTTTCTTTCTTTTTTAAGAAAGATTTTCGGATATGCTGAAAGTCTGTGGACATTACAGTGTATGTGAACACGGCTCCCTCTCTCTCCATCGGGAGGCAATGCAGCAGGACGGGAGCCCAGTACCCAGGAGCGGGCATTCCAGTCACAAAGTAACCCAGAGGAAAAATTTCTGAGGATATTTTCCTCTTTCCAGGTCACCATTATTGTCAGTATCAATGAAAGACGTAACGTGTGAACCCTAGCTATCTACATGGGGGCCCCTGACAGTCTAGCGTGAGCCCTCGCCATCTAGTATGGGCCCCGACTATCCAATGTGGACCCTGTCAAAAAAATGAACTCTCTTCGCGACAGGAGACTTTCCTTCCTTATACGAGTCATACACAAGAACGGAAGAGTGGTGCCAGAAAGCTTGAGACCGAAAGTACTTGATGGGGAAAGTTGTTACTGAGCGGTGTGAAGCTATGGTGTGGTGAGGCGGTGGGGCGTGGTATGAGGCGGTATGGTGTGGTGTGTGACGGTATGATGTATGAAATGGTGTGGTGAAGGCGGTATGCCGGCAGAGTGGTGTAGTGTGACACGGCGTGGCGGAGGCCATGTGGTGTGTGGCGGTGTAGTGAAGTATGAGGTGGTGTGGTGGTAGGATAGGTTGTGGTATGTGGCGGTGTTGTAGAGATGTGGTGTGATACAAGGCGGTGTAGCAAGGGTGTGGTATGGTGGAAGACGGTTGTAGTGTGATGTGAGGCCAAGTGGTGTAACGAGCCACCGGTGGTTAGATCGAGGAGTGCGGAGGTGTTGTGTACGGGGGGGTGGGGGGCGGGTTGTGTACAGCGGTGTGGCGAAGGTGAGGTGTTTGTGGGAAGGTCAGATTTAAAAGAAGGTATTAAGATCCATGAAGTTATCTGCTACGAAATTGTCCCTACATAGTCGTGGGAACAGGACAGAACAGCAGTAGGTGGGGGGTAAGTATGTGCTGGTATGCGAGCAATTCCAGTTACTAAATGAGAAAGTGTATGTTGACCAACGGGTGATAAGAACACCAGAGCATGGTGATATAAGAAGGATAATGTTTCACTATATATTGATGTACTCTGTGAGAATTTACATTAGCTAAGTGAGAGTTACTGAGCAGCACAAACATTATGCTTCAAAAAAAAAAACCGATGCATTACCGTCCGGACACACATTAAGTTGTGGTGCTTCACACTGTGATGATAATACGACGGAGATGAATGTAGATGAAAATCTCTTAAAAAAAAAAAAAGTTTCCAAACTCCTTAATGGTAAAGGAATTGGAGCCTTGAGTCATTCTGCTGTTACTGGAAATGTAAGAAACGTTGTGCTAAACCACTAAGAACAAAAACATGAAAGACTAGACAGTAAAAGGAAGATCGAAGCAGCTTCTTAAGAAAATGGCAAACAGGAACATTGCTCAACAGTATAGTGACATCACACCATTTCTTTCAGCAAAGCGACCTAACTTCAAAGAGTAGAAAGGAAGCACCTAACGAGAGGCCACATTAGTACTATAATTACCCTACACTAAAAGAGCTCAAATTTATAGCTAGGCAAATAGATAAAGGTTACAGTACAGACAACTTGGAACACCCAAAATGCTAAACCTGTTTCAAACATCTCTTGCAGCAGCGAGGGAACGAATGGCAGAACTTACGACAAAATGACCGGGAAAAAATATGTTCGAGGAGTAAATCAAACATTCCTCTTAGCCAAAACTGGAAGGGTATTAATAGAAGCACTGGAACAAACAAACATGATTCCCCCGCAGCAACGGCCCGACGAGTCATCAAGAAATGGGCTCATGCTCCCGGTCATAACATGCCGCCACCTGACAGAGGGAGAGAAGATATTACCTACTTTATGCTAAACAAGCTATTTACGGAATTCATTTTGATGCGAATCAAGTTCTTCACCTGGGGCAAGGGCACACTGCCCCTGGGAGAATGGTGTCACGTATGACAGGAGTAGATTTCATTGACGCGTACCTGGTAACCCATTATTAAAGCTGTATCATATAGGTCATATACCCTCAATGTACCGACAGCCTAATTGCACCGATACCTAAACACGATCAACCTAATGAATTTAGCCCCAACACCATGGCGAGTAGCCTATGCAACAGTCCTGAAAGGATGGTGCTCAGGGGACTCCAACACGGAATCAGATAACATTTGTATCCTAAAATTAATGATTTCACACATGCCAAAGTGTACACAGCTGTATCCCACTTTGCAAACAGTTCATGAAGGCGGACGGTATAAGTACACCATATTTGGCCTCTTACGTTGCTTCCCTCTTGTGGGGTGTCTCTGAAGACCCAAGAGCCTTCGATGTACTACCAAATACAATATAACCAACCCTAGCTGCACCCTTCAGAGTCCTTTCACTTGCTCTGAACACAGAAACGGTTCACACGTTTTCCCCTCTAACAAGATTCTTCTGGATACACAGAACACTAGTGCAACATTCACTGACCACCGTCTCATTTCACAATCAACTCCCAACTACTTATACATTACCAATCCCTACACTACAATATCCATGGTATTCTAGCAACGTTCTACTTACCGAAATAATCATAAATTCAGGTGTCTTCGCAGAAAACCACACAAAATCGACAAAATGCTTGTAACAAGAATGCACATGGATTACGTATCAACCACAACTCAGCTCAAGAATGGAAAAGATCGTTGAGATTTGAGATAATTGTACAAATATTCCCTTTGCTGTGAATTATGCCAAGGTAGGATGACAAAAATATATAGAGAATATATCATGTATATAAGAGAGCTAGAAAAACCGCCTATAAAACAAAATAATACTGTAAATTACCGTGACTTATTTTCCAAGTAAGCATGTGAGGAAACAGTTGCCATTTGTCCACTAACACAAATCTCACTTGCAGGTGGAATAAATAAAGAACGAAACAAAATTACATCACCTTTTATAGTGTAATATTTCTCTATATGTTTACTACATTATAATTTACATGTGACAATACTAAAATTACCAAAGTTAATGTATTGCTCTTATACGTAAAATGAAGTCGTTAGCTGAGCGAGGCCTACCGTACACAGGTCCCCCGTGCACGTACAGACCAACCAACCTGACAGGATGGTATGGCTCGTCAGTACGAAAGGGTTCCCTTGCGTACTGATCAAAGTGCAGATGTAACCAGTTCATGCTTCCTCCAGTGAACTTACAATACCGGAGAGACTGGGCAGAGTCGCTAGTCAGTATTATGCTGTGCGGCAGGAATTAAGTGTAATGATGTTTTAAGTGTATTTTCCATCATATTCCTTTACACATAGTCCTATATTGAAAGATCGAGCTCACTTGTAATTACTTATAGGATGTCTTTCCCAAATTTTTCCTCACTTATGAATTAGGGTGTTTTATTTAGTACTAACTGGTGTGTTACGATGCATGTCATATTACCACAACAGTTATTAAGATATTAAGTGTAAGAATATTTGCGGGTTTTCCTTATCCTACAGGAAAGTGAGTGGTTACAGTATACTTGGCAGTCCATTGGCCTACTTGGATCATTAAGAATGCATGCCATGTTATTGTCACAACTGTTATAAGGATTAAATATCAAATATAAGAATATTCCCGGCCTTTACTTAGCCGGCGGGAAAGTGAGTGGTCACAGTATGCTTGGCAGTCCATTGGCCAAGATGGGTTGTTATGTTCTCAGCAAGGGGCTTTACTTAAACTATGTCTTATGGGCCCCCATAGTTAAGATGTTTACAGAAGTTATACATTTCGCCTTTCCACTTGAGATTTCAGATTTTTTAATACAGGGGGAAAAGTGTAAACAGAATATCAGAGGTTGAGTAAATTATCGAAGATAGATGGTCATGGAGTACAACAATAGTCGAAGTGTCAATCGTTGTTAAGTGACATATATATGTTGTTCAAGGAATACATGCACAGAGTTGTACATTTTCGAATTCATAGAACCAACCTTCCCCTTTTACAAGAACAGAAAACAATATTGTTACGCCACAAGTTTTTTATAATCAAAAATCTCATTTTCTAAGTTTATTCTCTAGTAACAGTAGTATGCTCAAAGATGGCGTTGCATATCATATAAAATGACATTTATAGAAAATATTAAAAGTTGTTCATCTTAAAGGTCGTACACTCGAACCAACACATTGCTCAACACTACCTGAGGGTAATGTTTGATAATGGATTAAATAGTTTGTGTTTACCTTTTTACTGTTCTGCTGTACATAATTGGAGGCATATCATCCACTATTATCAAAAGCGCATGAAAACCTTGTAGCAAGCAAAGCTCACCACCACCAGCACACGAGGAATGTACTATATTATTACCTTGGTGTCTGTGTTTACTCCATGTACGTTGCTTCTCACCTTGGGTGTGATGACCTGATATTTATACCAACCCTTAATATCTCAGGGGTATGGTGGAATACAGCTGTACTCCTCTGACACAAACGGAAAATCAAATTTTGCCTCCCTCAAAGCGATCAAGTGTACAAACCTATCCCACGGGGTGTGGGTCATGTCACAGCAGCGAGTGGCGCCACAGGTCACTGGCACATTCATTTAGTAATAGTATTGCTCCTGTGGAAGGCTTCACTATGAAAATATTTTGTTTCACGACCAACCTTTAGGGCCTGATGGACTTGCTTTCTGTCATCCTACAATTTGGTATGAAACCGTGGAGGCTGACATATTTATCCAAACCTCCCATATGATTTTTATTCATGGAAGGAAATTGAAATTCAAGTAACGTGGACAATTTAATTAAGGAAGAAATATGAGCTTAAGTCGAGTTTCGCTCCTCAATGCACAATTTATTTTGTTCTGTATTTACGTAATGCAGTAACTGTTGCAG